>JAZHPH010000207.1:199970-219087 GCA_037356405.1 Nasonia oneida | reverse complement strand
TCTCGCGGAGATGATGAAACTACAGATCTCGGATCCATCGCCCCCATTAGCATGGTGCTTCTATACAGGTCTATATTCGTTGATAACTCTGCCACCTTCCCGATTGGTTTCCATCGAATAATATTAGTTTGATATTATAATTGATTTTATTTTGATAAAAAAATTGTTATATTCACTTATTTTGAGTTAATTTAAATTATAATTACAAACTAATATTAACTAAGAGCAAGTTTTCTTTTGTATTGTTTTTATAAAAATATCAAATGCTAATTTGTTTTATTTTATTAACAGACGTAGCATAACCCATTATCTTACAACTTTATTTATTCTTTTTTTTCTAATTAACAATAAATGTATATGCGTTAAAAAATTTAAAGTAGCGACAATCTTCATTATTTTAAATTTCATATCGTTGATTAGTTAATTAATTAATTTATTCATTAACTTTTCTTACTTTTAACAATTACAATAATCTATTTTGTGATATTTATATTTGAGTATTTATTAAGCATTTTTGAATTTTATTAAGCATGCGTTAATAGTTTATTCATATGCACGGATGTTGGTTCCTTGTGTATCATGATTTTTAAAAAAGTGGCGCATAGGTTAGGTGGATTTAGGGCTTTTGGTTTTAAATTTACTCCTCGCTTTCGCTCGCCTCGCTCAGTTGCCGACGTATTTTTTAAATTAAGCTTCTCTCATTAAAAATCGCGGCGCGTGGGGTAGGTGGATTTAGGGCTTTTGGTTTTAAATTTAGTCCTCGCTTTCCCTTGCCTTCCTCCGATTTGCCGACGTATTCTCATTATTATCCGCCGCGGTGCGTGGGATTATTAGGTGCGACGCATGAGGTAGCTAAGTTTAAAGGTTTTGGTTTTAAATATATTCCTCGCTTTCGTTCACCTTCCTCCGATGTGCTGACATATTTTATAAATTAATAATCTCTCATAAAAAATGGTAGCGCGTGGGGTAGATGGGTTTAACGTTTTCGGTTTTAGCATTAATCCTCGCTTTCGCTTGCCTTCTCCCGATGTGCCGACGCATTTTTTAAATAAATATTCTTACAAAAAATAGCGGTGCTTGAAGTAAATTGTTAATAGCTCGCTCGACCGCAAGCTTGGCTAAGTTCAAAACTTGGATGGCGCCGTGAGTGCGAGAGAGACAACATGATAAGACTTGATGGATGGCGCCATCTCGCGGAGATGATCGAACTACGGCTTTCTGTCCCTTCGCCGCCATGGGAACTGTTCTTCTATAGGAGTCTATATTCGTTGATAGGATTGACGACTTTGCAATTAGAGTCATTTTTCAGGTTATCTGCTCCACTTTTTCCTTTGAATATCTTTTGAATGTTTTGTCCTATTCGTGTCTGTTCACACCGCTTTTTATAAACTTTAGCCGACACTAATTTACCTTTCCAATAAAACCTTTGTTGCTTTGCGCTCATTTTTTCATACTTGTGTTCAATGTTCTATACACAAACTACAAAGCAAACAGGCAAACTATAGCAGAAAACGATGCGCGGCGTGCGGCGTTGCCAGATCTACGAATGACGCTACGCTAGTCAAGCACAAGCTGTGACGTACACTGTTTTGACTATTTGTGTATCGGTAGAACCTCCTTAAACCCAGCTACACCACGCTCTTCGAGCTCAATCATTTATTTAAACAACACGTCGGCACATCGGAGGAAGGCGAGCGAAGCAAGGATAAACACGCAACTACACCACGCTCCCCGAGCTCAACAATTTATTTATAAAAACTCCTCGGTACATCGGAGGAAGGCGAGCACAGCGAAGATAAATCTAAAACCAAAGCGCTTAAACCCAGCTACCCCACGCTCCCCGAGCTCAATAATTTATTTAAAAATCTTCTTGGCACATCGGAGAAAGGAGAGAGTAGCGAAGCGAGTATAAATCAAAAACCAAAGCGCTTAAACCCAACTACACCACGCTCCCCGAGCTTAATAATTTATTTTAAAAAACTCCTCGGCACATCGGAGGAAGGCGAGCAATTGCGAGAATTATATACAAAACATAAACTCTCAAACCCATCTATCCCATGCCCCCGCACTGCGAGTTTACGTACTCGACACAACGGAGTAAGGCGGGCGACAAGGACGATTTAATTTTAAATTAAAATCCCCGTACCTCTCTCACGTCGAGTTTCAGTACTCGGTATAGAGGAGAAAGGCGTACAAGTGCGAAGATTATATAAAAAGCATAAACTCTTAAGCCTACTACCCCTAGCATTGCAAGTTAACGTACTCGATACAGCAAAGGATGGCGGGCATGAGGGATGATAACATGTAAATCAAAAATCTACCTACCCCTCGTACTGCGAGTTTCAGAACTCGGCATAGCGGAGGAAGGCGAGCGAGGTTTACAGCAATACTACAGCTTTGCAGTCATTTTACTCTCGCATTTTTTATTCTAGAAAAACAAATTATGTACAAGTTACGTAAACATACTCTTTAAAATTCTATGATTTGAGAGTACTAATTTGAAGCATCCATTCATTTTCAATCCACGCGCCAAGAGAATGTTATATGAAATGCGCGGCTTATGTCGATTACAATAGCTTGTACATGTACAAATTATTGGATAACTACAACATACTGTATACATGCTTGTATACAATAATTCTCGCAATTGCTCGCTTTCCTCCACTGTGCCGAGTACGGAAACACGCAGTGCATGGGTAGGTGGGTTTGAGAGTTTATATTTTTGATAAAATTCTAGAAATTGCTCGCCTGCCTCCGCTGTGCCAAGTACAGAAACTGACAATGCGAGGGGTAGCTCGGTTTAAGCGCTTTGGTTTTAGATTTTATCCTCGCGTCGCTCGCCTTCCTCCGATGTGCCGAGGTGTTGATTACATAAATTATTGAGCTCAGGGAGCGTGGTGTACTTGGGTTTAAGCGCTTTGGTTTTTGATTTTATACTCGCTTCACTCGCCTTCCTTTGATGTGCCGAGGTATTGATTAAATAAATTACTGATCTTGGGGAGCATGGGGTAGATGGGTTTAAGCGTTTTTGATTTATACTCGCTTCGCTTGCCTTCCTCTGATGTGCCGACATGATGTTTAAATAAATGATTGAGCTCGAAGAGCGTGGTGTAGCTGGGTTTAAGCGCTTAGGTTTTAGATTTTATCCTTGCTTCGCTGGCCTTTCTTCGATGTGCCAAGGAGTTTTTTAAAATAAATTATTCAGCTCGGGGAGCGTGGTGTAATTGGGTTTAAGCGCTTTGATTTTATATTCGCTTCGCTCGCCTTTCTTTGATAAGCCAAGATGTAGTTTAAAAATTTATTGTGATTGGAGAGCGTAGGTTAAATGGGTTTATTCATTTTGGTTTTAGATTTATTTTTTGCTTCCTTCCGCTTGCCTCACCTTCCTTCGTTGTTTCGATGCATTGAAATTTACGGTGCGTCGAGTAAATGGCTTATCAGAACATATGAAGTTGAGTCTAAAGCTTGCTGCATTTTGTTGCAAAATTGATATAAAATTCATCATCGGTTACTCCGAAATCCTTGTTAGTACGCAAGATTTTAGTTCAACAAAAGTAAAGAACTGAATTTTGCAATGTATTCCGTATGAAGTTGTTATATGCATTATTTTACAAATCCGATAACAGATTTGTAATCAGAGACCCTAAAATCCCCGGGTAGTATATAGCTTTTTCACAATACTCTAGTTATGCAGTAATTCGCATCAACATAGTTGTTTAAACAAATTATTTTGTAAATCTGATATCATATTTGTAATCAGCGACATAAAATATTTTACAATTCCAGTATATAGTGTAAAAGGGGCTTCATCGTTTTATTGCATTTATATTGTTGTTTAAACGTTTTGATTATTCTAATAATGTCTTAATAATTCATACTTTTCATATAGTTTATTTATTCAACCGTTTTCAACCGCCTGTAATGCCAAAATTAAAATTTTCTACGATTTCAATAATGCGATTCGGGTAAAAGTACGTAAAAAGTTCAATGAATGTTTATAACTGTTATTAAAGTTAAAAAATTATTTTTTTACAGTAATTTTTATTCTTTGAGTACCTAATTAATTGCCGGATATTCAAAATTTAATTACAGAAATTATTTTTTCGATTTTAAAACTATTTAAATTTACCGTTTTCTGTTCTGCCACTTTTGGCATCGCTGTTTTTTAGTTTCAGTTTGACATTTTCATATTTATCGGTGCAGCCACCGGTAATTCGAACATTTTCGAATTGATGCAGGGTCGCCCGATGGCTGACGTCAGGGGACAAAGCAGATCGCTGTTACCGCATTGCCCCCTGAAGTTGGCATTTGAGCGACCCTCCGAATAATCGTGACCCTAGCACTGGTGGGGGAAGGACAGTCGGTCCACCTCTTGATCTTACACCGTGGTCTATGCTTAGCAGTGTTTTCTGCCGTAAACTTGTGCATACATAGTTCAAACTAAATTTTAAGCAAAAATGGTAAGTACAGTTCTGTAAAACTAATGGATAGTCCAAATCTCTGATAATATTCAATTTAAGTGATTAAGTAATATTAAAATAAATTATAGAGTAGTAGAGACACAAATTATAGGCTATGAAATTGTCAGGTTCACTAATGACAAAGCATATTTTATTTTGGGGAATTTTCAAAAAAACTGCTTCTAGTAAAATTACACTACGGATTGTGCATTTATAATTTTCTTTACATAATATGCAGAAATTTTAATATTTACATGAATAAAGTCTAGTTTGAAAAATCAACACTGTTTATGATAATTAAATATATTTTAAATTAGAGTAATGAATCCTCTATGCTTTTCGTTAATAAAACTTTTATACAATTTTTTTCAGAGTATTTTAGCATACAATGGTGGTGCTATCATAGCTATGAAAGGCAAAAACTGTGTAGCTATAGCAGCTGATCGAAGATTTGGTATTCAAGCTCAAACTATATCTTGCAATTTTCAAAAAATCTATGAAATGGGACCACATTTGTATTTAGGCCTCCCTGGACTTGCCACTGATAGCCAAACAGTAATGGAAAGATTGCGCTTCCGATTAAATCTTTATGAACTTAAAGAAAGCAGAAAAATTCATCCTAAAACTTTTGGATCAATGATTTCTAATCTTTTATATGAACGAAGATTTGGTCCTTACTTTGTAGAGCCCATAGTTGCAGGATTAGATCCTGAAACATTTGAACCTTTCATTTGCAATATGGATTTGATAGGCTGTTTGAATCTCCCAGAAGATTTTGTAGTTGGTGGTACTTGTTCAGAACAGCTATATGGAATATGTGAAGCTTTATACGAACCTAATTTGGATGCAGATGATCTTTTCGAAACTATTAGTCAAGCACTGGTTAATGCTTGTGATAGAGATGCTATATCTGGTTGGGGTGCCATTGTTCATATAATGTTAGTATTTTGTCACAAAAACAACTTTAAAATTTTTGTATTTCTTGCATGAATAACTACAACTTTGTTTTTATTTTCAGTGAAAAAGATAAAATTACCACAAGAACTATTAAGACTCGTATGGATTAAATATTTTCTACTAAGGATTACTTTTTATAATAAAATCTTAATATGTGAAATTCTTAAATATCAATATAAATTATCAAAGGCATCTTCTCATTTTAATAGAATTAAACTTCCTTGACGATGTATCCCATGTTTAGCCAATAGACTATGCAGTAGACTTTGTTTTCTATTTTTATTAAGAATCAGTTTCTTGTGGAAGAAAGAATTACATGTGATTAACAAATATTAGAAACAGGATTTTTTTACTCGCAACTTTCTACATTTTTTTATAATTTGTGTTGAGCATATAAGTAGTCAATAACATTTTTTGACACTTGGGGTTTATCAGTAATGATAACGGTAAATCTAGGAACATTTTTGAAGAAACTGATATTTGTAAACAAAGCTCTTGATATCTAAATTTTTAGAAAATCTGTACTCAATTAAAATACATCTAATTATAAACCAATGTAAATCAATCAAATATAATTATAATCTTGCTATAGTATAAGCTTTTACTCTAAACTTGTATTTTGTGGCTTTTGTTAATTAAGTTTTTAATGAAATAAAATAAAGTTTCAAAATTCAATAAATAAATATAAAATATTTTAACTTACTTTTTTCAGAAGCTTAGTAACTTCAGACACATCTTGTGTATTCGTCTTATAGTAATTATAAATATTCAAAACATTTTTATGTTAATTCAATCAAGTATTTAAGTATATTATATGCATTCCAATATTAGCATTTATAAATTTGGTTTTAAACAATCCATAGTTTCAAACACACATTTTAAAAACAATGTAACATTCTTATAAATAAAAAGTAGAATATGTAATAATAGTGTACGTTACGTAAGTGTCTCTTGGCTGCCTCATGGATTCTTTTTTAAATATTCCCTAGTGAAAATAAAAAATGTAATAATAAGTGTAATAAAATATAAGAACATGTAACAAATCGTACCATTTTGTACGTTTTTGTTGGATTTCGGACCGTTTTTACGTTTTATTACAATTTATTACAAATCCATTGATCCGGGATTTCATGGGGGTCTCTTCTTTGAAATGACAAATGTAACAATACGTAAAAAAGTATAACAAAATGTAAAAAATTGTCTGTAAGCGTAATATTATATATGAAAATGGCGACTTTTTTATTTTCTTACTTCTGCTTACATTCTTTTACTTTTTCTTACAATTTCTTATGCATTGTTACATTTTATTATAAAATTAATAATTAAAAAAATATATTGACTATATTAGGCGGTAAAATAACATATGTAATAAAATGTAAAAAAAAAGTTAACAAATCTGAAAATGTGTAAGAAAGTGTACAGTATGAGAAAAAAGATCCGAAATCCAACAAAAAGGTACAGTTTCTTACATTTTCTTAAATTTTTTTACGTTTTATTACAATTTATTAGAGTTTATTACATTTTTTATTTTTTGTTCCACTAGGGTTGGAGTCCTATATATATATGCGCGCAGCAACTCGTATATAATCACTCGATAAACAAGGTTTTCTTAAAGTTTTTTTTCAGATGTATTCTATCATACAAATGTTGACTTGAAAAGATCTAAGAAAGGTGACTAATAGGCGACCGAAAGGATTTCTAATGTCCAGCTGAAAAGAGATCCAAAAGCGCATTTTTTAGATAAAAAATTTTGCAAATAGCATATGTGAAAGATGACTTTATGAACGCTTTAGCTTACGTTAAATATAACTTTAGGATATCATTTAAGATTTGTTTTCAAATTTAAGTGAAAAAATCAAACACAGAAGAAACAATTATATATACGTACTTATGTTCCCTCTTTCTTCGATTTCATTTGATTTTTTCATATTTAGTCTGTAAAATAAGCATTTGAAACAGGTAGCATGTATAAAAACTTTTCATCTTTTGTTAAAACACTGTAAATCAACATTGTAACACAAAATTTTGCCACTCTGGATGAGTTGAAAAACCTTCATCATCAATTAAACTTATTAAGAGACAGGTTCTAGAATTATAATGTTTGAGTCCACAGATTGAGCATCAACGCTCAGTTTTATTGAATCCCTATGAGTAAAATTTCATTTATTTGCGTATTCAAGTTTTTCTTTATCCGAGGAAGCAGGCAAAGGTATATTGCCAAGCAAGACAATAATAACTTGACATGCAGTATAAAATAGTACTTAATTATAATCGAGTAAATCTAAAAAAATTATTTGGACCACCTATTTGATTATTTAATTATTTTTGTTGATTTTGATTCGCAATTATTTTTGCTTGTACTAAAAGTATAATTTGGTTAAAACGTGCAATGTTCTATCTACTAAAAATATAACCATCATATATAATAGTATATTATATATCGTCGCTCCCTACGAAGAGTAGGAGATCCCAAATTCCTCACGAAAACTAGTAATTTCATTCGCAGCCACGAAAACTAATAGATTTGACGCATTTGCCACGAAGACTAGGAGATTCACGTTTTTGCCACGAAGACTATATTTCACGTTTTCGCCACGAAAACTAAGCCATTTCACATTTCGCCGCGAAAACTAAGCTATTTCACATTTTATGCCACGAAGACTAAGATTTCAAATTCTGATGAAATCTATGATCATCAAAGTGCATACAATAATATCCGCGTATAAAAAGCTGGTCAGAACAAAAATCTAAAAAGTCTAAGAAGGGTTAAAATGAATAATAAAAAATAAATTAATAATAATAATAGCTTTATTTTTATAGAATTTCATTATAAAAATTATGGAATTGAGAAGGTATCATCCTTCTTGTCATCATTGCCTGAAGGTCTTCGGCTTTCTTTTCACTTAAAGGAATTTTTCCTTTAAAAGCCTTAGGCAATTTATATCGCTTTATGGCCGTCCACCCAAAAGTTTTTTTTATTAACTGAAGCTTCTCTTCATTTTGCGTGAAATCGTATTTTACGCTCACGTTTACGCAGTCAGCTTCGACATTTTGTACACAAATTTCTGTCACAGAGGAAATTTTTATTTTTTTCCACCGAAAAAATTTCGAAAATTCGTCGAAATTAAAAATTTCCTCTTGAGTTATTTCTGTCACAATATAGGGTTTTTTTGTTTTTGATTCTTGAATCAATCGGCACCACTCTCCTTGCGAGAAAACGTCTTTCTTGGAACTACGCCGTTCTATGCAAGAGTGCATTGAATCGCCAGGATTTTGCGTGTGGCCGACCTCCAGAAATCTGTGTCTCCTCTCGGCGGTGGCTCTGCCAATAAACTTTCATCCTTAATTTTATTTCCACTAAGCTCTCGCGGGATATCTCTCTATTTTGAAGAGCCCGAAAATCCATTTCCGAACTGTCACTTGCACCCAAACGCCGCGCGTTATATTTTCTAAAAAAAAGAGAGAAAAAATACAAAATCGCACGTAATACAACGAGCGATTGAAGCACGGGGGCTATACACAACACTATAAGGGATGCACTCTTTAAGGTACTTCTATTTTTTTCGCTTATTGTATAGCTATATCTATACTCCCGAGGGCCCTTAACATGTTGCCTCCGGAACGTAATAATCTTCGTGGCAAAAACATGAAATCTCCTAGTCTTCGTGGCAAAACATGAAATCTCCTAGTCTTCGTGGCAACAGGCAAACTACCTTCGAAAACTACCTTACTGAAAAAACCCGTATTAACGAGCGTGATAACTGAATAAAAAGACATGAATCAAGTTAAAAACTTGGCTACTGAGAGCCAGCTGGGATTAGTGGACAATTTGGGTAGAATGAAGGCAAATGTTGTGCACCCGGGATTTTTGTCTGGATTTGTTCTAATTAGAACGAAGCTATGGTGACGACCTTGGAAGTCTTATTAAGGTTGATATGCGGTAGCAGGTTTTATTAAGACGTTCAATGACTCGGTTTAGGCGTGTGTATCGTGATTAGGCTAAAGCAGCTTCTTTAAGCTAAAAATATCAGGATAGAAACAGAAGCTACATTGGAAAAATGGCTTAGTAAGCAATACATGTGCTGAGCTTGCAGTGGCTAAGAGATCGTGAATTAACCAAAAGGTTGGCGCATGGATGATTAGGTTAGGCTCTTGGTGCTCAATTGCTGCGATGGTCAAGTAGCCATTTTTTTAAAAAAGCAAAAAAATTAATATAGGGGATGTCGGAGCCACGCTGATTGGTCGACATGTTTTGGTTTTCCTAACCTCAAAAAGATTTTTGGATAATGAATAATAAGTACATACACTCATTTATCGCACATCAACTCGATGCTCCGAGGTGCGTATAATAAAATCATATATTTACAAGCACCTTAATATGTACACCAATGTATGTAATTTAGACAAACAATGTGAACTACGGCGCAAGGTGGAGGCGACGATGAAAGTGAGAATCAGTAAGATGACCGACACTTTTTCGTACAATATTTTATAATATAAAGTTTTTTAATAATTAAATCACTAAAAACTCCGTGTTCCGAGGTCACTTATACAATAAAGAACAATTTTGATTTTGATTAATTTAAAGTATATTGAAAGCAAATAATACGGCGCAAGGTGAGGTCACAATCAGTAAAGTTTGCTCCGACAGCCCCTCGACTTCCAGCAAACAATGACTATATAATATTTTTTATTAGTTTATGAGCGCAACGTTTCAATATGGAACAGCTATGGGTTTGCTATATACATATAAATATTTATATACAGTAGAAAATAGGATAAGAATTTGTTATATATCAATTTTTTGCTGATAGGTCTCTAGGCCTTAACATGATTAATTAAAATTTTATATGTTTAAGTCATTTTTAAAACGGAAGTTTTTAATATGCATGGAGGCTCGAAGGATCAAGATCTAACCTAATGAGCGGGCATTTAAGTACATCAATTTACTCATCATGAATCTATTTTTATTTTGAAGCATTGTCTCTCTCATTAATCTGCATTATGGTTTTGGAAAAAATAAAAGGGGTTATGTTATGTATTAAAATTTACATGCATTCCCTAGTGAAAAAAAAGTTATAAATTGTAATAAAACGTAAGAAAATGTAAGAAAATGTAAGAAACTGTACCTTTTTGTTGGATTTCAGACCTTTTTTCTCATACGTTTTTGTACACTTTCTTACATTTTCAGATTTGTTAACTTTTTTTTACATTTTATTACATTTCATTACATATGTTATTTTACCGCCTAATATAGTCAATATATTTTTTTTAATTATTAATTGTATAATAAAATGTAACAATGCATAAGAAATTGTAAGAAAAAGTAAAAGAATGTAAGCAGAAGTAAGAAAATAAAAAAGTCGCCATTTTCTTATATAATATTACGCTTACAGACAATATTTTACATTTTGTTATACTTTTTTACGTATTGTTACATTTGTCATTTCAAAGAGAGACCCCCATGAAATCCCGGATCAATGAATTTGTAGAAAATTGTAATAAAACTTAATAAAATGTAATAAAATGTAGCAAACTGTAATAAAACATAGAAAAGGTCCGAAATCCAACAAAAACGTACAAAATGGTACGATTTGTTACATTTTTTTATAATTTATTACACTTTACCACATTTTTTTTATTTACACTAGGCTTTATACATCTATATGTATTTTCATCCTTTGTACCGCCATATTGATTACATGAGCTCTCAATTGTTCAAATGTATCATTAATAAAATCGAATTTACAAAACAATATCACTTAAAAAATATTGGAGTAAAAATCGTAACTCATGTACTTTGGTGTGAGATTTAACCTCAAGTTTTCGAAAAAATATTGACAAAAAATAAATCGAATACAGCTAATAAGCAGCTACAAGTAAAGATTTAAGAAGTATATTTAACTTGCAGAGATCGATAAATTCATATAAAAATAAGAATTAAGATAACAAAAAAATCCGTCTAGATCCAAATTTTTTATATCATTTATGCCTTCTTTCTTTTATTAACTTGGTCTGTAAAATGCAAAGCTTCCATAGGTAGGAAACAAAACTTTATTTTTTAATAATTGGTTTTTTTCTCAGGAAATAATTAGTGAAATAACTTGATATTTACGCGGTAAGTATTATTTATAACAATCATGATTTTGTAGAACTTATACAGTGTAGTGATCGAGTTATAACTCTTTAAAAAAATTTCACTTTTGGTGCATAACAAAAGAACGATAAACGATAATCTAAATTATCCGCGGTGATAAGATAGGAAATATTATTCACTTTTAGGTACACATTTACTATTTTTATTAACTCTTTCGATAAAATTATCAAAAAAAAGTAAATCAAAGAATCGTTATGAAACCAAAACACATTAATAAAATAAAAAAGTATCATAAGATTATCATATGAGTGCTCATATGATAATCTTATGATACTTTCGACCGAATCCTTATATGAGAATCACATAAGTGTCATATGATATATCGTAAATTCTCATAAAAATAAATAATTATTCTACCCCTATTTAATACTTATTAATTATATCTTTCTTTGTACTGCTAATTTGTAAGTTGCATCGAGAATTTATTTTTTCATAAATATTACAATGAAAAAATCCGGACTTGTGGATATTTGAACCCGGAGCCTCAAGCAAGCGTTTTACCACCGAGCCATCGTGATCTTTGATATTGTCGATTACTTTAGTAGAATGAAATAGTCATTATAACTTACTCGCCCTTATATGTTTCATTTATTATTACTCAATTACTATTAGTGTGTTTGAATAAAATGAACTCATTATAACTAATTAATAATAAATAAAGCATACAAGGACGTGTTAGATAATATAATGACTATTTGATTCTACTAAAGTGATCGACATCAAAGATCACGATGGCTCGGTGGTAAAACGATTGCTTCATAATCTTGAGGTTCTGGGTTCAAATCTCCACAAATCCGGATTTTTTTCAATGTAATTTTTATGTAAAAATAAATTCTCGATGCAACCTACAAATCAGCAGTACAAAGTAATAAGTATCAAGTAGGGGTAAAATAAATATTTATTTTTAAGAGAATTTACGATATATCATATGACAATCATATGATTCTCATATAAGGATTCGGTCGAAAGTATCATATGATTATTTTCAGCCGGGGAGCACTGGGCGTTTTGCATTTTTTTTTGCCTACCAGTCTGAAAAAAGTTACTTAGTCCTGCTTCATAGGCCAGAAAAACGCGAAAATCGTTCTTATGTTTCAAAAATTAGTTAATTATTTTCCCCAGTAAAGTAAAAAATTGAGGGCGTCTCAAATTTAATTAAAAATTCAAATTTCTGTATTATGTAATTACCCATCATTGTGCAAAGTTTCAAGTTATTATAACAACATGTCGCCAAAAAAACCTTGAAAAATATAAAAAATAGCACTTTTTAAGGTTTTTGGGTGACATTTAGTTACAACAACTTGAAACTTTGCACAGTGGTGGAAATTACATAACAGAGGGCAACTAACTCTTGGTTTTTCGTAATTTTGCTTTATTTAATTGTTATATATTATTAATTGTTAGTAAATGAATTGTTTTTTATTCTGCTATTTTGTTGCGCGATATTTGAATTTTTAATTGCCTTTGAGACCCCCTTAACAAACCATATTTAGTTAATGAGTTAATATTTGTCCATCTTATGCCCCTGAACTATTTTCTACTAGACTCGAGAAACTGGAACTGACAGCAATTAGACAATTGGTATTTTTTGTTGTATAATCTACTCGATGGTGCCCTTGTAAATATAATTTGATTATTATTAATTTAAAAAATGAATGAATAAAAATAAAAGGATAAATAGAGGTATATAATCTTACTCATTGTTGCTTGATGCAATGAGTCCTCAGCTAACTCCAATGATAATTATTGATTTATCGACTTATTTACAGCATTCATCCTTATAGAGCTATTTAAGTTATAATTTTCGTATAAAAAGATTACTAATAATAAAAAATATTTTTTTTTATAAAATTAAAAAATATTGTTAATTATAATGATGTATTATATATAAATTTTTACTCAGGTGTATAAATATCTCATATTACATCAAGCTATTCAACTTTGCAGTTGATATTAAAGTTATTCTTTCCCTGTAATTTAAGGTGAATATATGATATCATCAATATATCGGTATTTTATTAAACATAGTAATTTAGTACTTTTATTACTTTTCTGCAACAAATATAAATTAATTATTTATTTTAAAAGTCCTTATTATGCACCATAATATCGTAACCAAATATAAAACTTAATTTTTGACTCTCATAGCTCTACTCACCTGAGATCTGATGTGAGATTATTCAACAGGGATTTTTATCTGTTTTTTATACGATTTTATATCTATTGAAGAATACATAAAATGTAAACTAGAATTCATAAAGCCACCTAATTTTATTTGTGTAGAATCGATATTTCCTGATTCGTTTTGAAGATAATATTTGAAGAAGCATTCTGCTAATTTAGTTGGTATAGTATAGCTCTTACATACAAATGCATTCATTTAATCATACTCTTACGTTTTACAAGATATTAATGATTATTTATAAAATAATTTTTGTAATTGTAAAAACTAAAATCTTACGAGGATAAGAAAATTATATACTTGAATTTTATTTCTATAAAACCTATTAATAAACACAAACTTAGCCATTTAAATTTTTTTAAAAATATCAATTACATATGATCAGTCTGTAACTTACGTCAATACAGTATTTCAATTTGTATAAAGTATATACACAAGATTAAAATTTTGTTCTTTTTGGATCACCTATAGCAGCATACTTTTTAATGTTGAAGATACTGTTCAAACATAAAGCATTCAATTAATATTTAAAAAAAAGCACATGTATTCAATTCATAACTTTCCAATTTGGCAATGCCTCAGCAATCATTGTTGAAAAATATGCTGATACATTATACACTACTGTTTCTCCTGCAGACAAAACTGCACCAAAAGAACCATATGTACCATAATCTATAATACTGTGATTACAAGCAGATATTATTGCTAAATCTTTTCCAGGTCCTTTTGCATCGTTATTAGAAATAAAATTTACTTTCCATTTATTGTAGCGTAAATGATGTTTACACCATGCTATATTGTCACTTGCAACAAAAAAAATGACATTTTTATACTTTTGATCAAAGTAATTCATTGCATTCAAGTAATAATCAACTGGGGCTGGGTGAATTTTCAATTTCTGCCAAAGATAATCAATGTAATCTGTTCTTCGCACATGTATGCTGACATATGTTGGTTCTGATAAATTATATTGCGCAGATGTTTTCTTTAAAACTGTATCAGCATGATTTCGCAAACTTTTTTTGAATGTGAATTCTCGACGCACATCATCCAACCATACCAAAATAAGAGACCAGTATGCTGCATGTCTGTAAATAATTTGATTATTATTCATTATTAATTAACAATATATATAAATCAAGTTATTTCACTTTATTGTTTAATATTTACTTTGGAATAATAATACTTTGTTCAGTACTATTCCATTTTGATAATGAATCAACTATTTGCCCTATATCAATAATGCATTGACCAATGCTACTTAAAGGTGGTATGCTTAAATTTTCAAAATATTCTTCTAAGGTTTTCAATATACATCTAGGCATAAATGGTTCAAGTCCAGTTCTTCTGTAACAGAAATTTAATTTTTAATGATAAATAATCAAAGAAATTACAAAGATTGACTAATCAGGGAAGCCCACAATCTTTGGGTCATGTATGTATTTAGCTAAAACAGTAGAATAGTATTCTTCCAAAAAATACAGATTGGGTATTTCAGTGTTTTATCTTACAGCCCTATTTTTTAAGATATGCACTTACATATATTATATATGTGCATGTTGATAAGTATATATCTTGATAAATAGGGCTTACAGAATGAAACACTCAAGCATGACTTCCGTTTTTCCCCAAAAAAACGTTTCCTACAGTTTCAGCAAAATCCATGAAAATGTGGTTTTTTCTTGTTAGAATAAGCAACTTACCTAGCAGTTGCCCAAACTGATGCATATTCCCAAATTTGATTGCCTAATCTACCACCTTGTACAACTGAAACTATACCATATTTAGGACATGATATTATTTTATGTTTGTGATGGTAAACTTTAAAACCTCTTGAATAAATATCATGACATAAAGCCTGTTCATACGAAGATATTTTTATTCGTCTTGTTGCAGGGCTCGATGTATACATAGGAAAAAGAAAAACATGTATACCCAGAACAACTAGAAGAGCAAGGACAATTGCACTTGCAAGTACGTGCTGTTGAGCATGACTCATTCTAACTTATACCTATTATATTGAAATATAATATAGATCTACATTTAAGAGATTATATCTGCCTATTCTAAAACAGTTACCCTTTTAGTAATTTATTTATCCATCGTTTTGAATTTTTATTGGTATATGATTCAATAGACATATAACCGTTATCATATCAATCTGTGATTTTGTATGATTACTAATGCACTCAATCAAATGTTTTCCCATATAAAAAATATTTTTCTTATGACTAAAACACAGCCAGGTCGACTGGTAAGTTGCTTTGCGATGATTTAACATAATTTTCCACATGATCATGAGAATTTCTAAAAAAAAAAAACGGTTTTTTAGTCCTATTCAGTAAGTGCTAGTATTTCAAAACTTAAATATATTAAAAATATATGATTTTAATTCATACATACAAATTATTTGATGAACGGCGTTGACGTTCATTTATCAGATTTTTTCATTTATCAATATTGTTTCTTTTGAGCTTTAGCTCATACTAATGTTTCAACTTCATACAAAAAGTAAAAGTTTATTATATGTGAGCATAAAGTGCAGAATGTGCATACTTCTGGTACCAATCAGTCATTTCAAATATACTGTACCCATAATTGATAATACATTTTTTTATCCTGTTATAATAATAATAATAATAATACTGTTAGAAAAGGGATCCTATACTATCCTATCCTAATATTATCCTATTATCCTACTATTTCCTACTATTATAAAAGCAACGAATATAGACCTGTATAGAAGCACCATGCTAATGGGGGCAGAGATTAGTAGAGAGATTGCCAATGCCGTGTTAAAAATGCGTGCTGAGTTCGACCATGACGCCACTTGCGGCCTGCGATCGAACTATACGCATCTAGAAAAGGAGCGTAGGGGAAGTATGCGCATCCAGCGGCAGTAGAGGAGAAGGGAGTGGCGCTATATATTCTTAGCTCCACCGCGTCTGACACGGCGGCGGAAAAATGACAAACGCCGACTGTCTAATTTGCGCATCTACACCTCGCGGTAGTTTCTACAAACGCCAAATAACTATTCAGGCATATTACTGAACTTTGAAGAATGTTTAAACTACAAAATGAGTATAAAAAATATGAATCCAGAATTTTCGAAAATTCATTTTTAAAACTCTAATTTTTTAGACGGATTATGGTTAAACCGATACAAACAAATCAAGCTTAAGCTTAAATAAAATTAAATTAAACCAATAAACCATCTTAGCCTTCCGATAAACATATGCTACTTTCAGTTTCTACTCATCAACGGTGATCGTGGCGGCGCGGTCTACGTGCGTGCTCACTATTCTTATGCACTCGGGTTCGAGTCCGAGACTCGGCAATTTTTTTCTTTTTTTCTATTTTCTTATAAAACGCATATAATACGTAATAACAATAAGAATTTTATTATTATTTTTTATTATTATTATAAGTATGCACGGAACCTGCAATATGTAACTACCATGATTTAAAGTATTATGCGAACGAAAGAATACAATTTTAAATTAATTTACATTATATTAGTACTACAATAACGTTTTCACATATAAATTAAAACGAAAAAATAAAGTTTAAGCTTAAACAAACTTAAATTAAACTAACAAGCCATCCCAGTCTCCCGATAAACATATGCTACTTTCAATTTCTATCGGGCAACGATGACCATGGCGGCGCGGTCTACGTTCTTGCTTAGTATTCTTATGCACTCAGGTTCGAGTCTTATACCCGACTAATTTTTTTTTTCTACTTGCTGATAAAATATAAAGCATACAATAATAATGCAATATGAAATTCTGCTTTTGCAATTATATTTTAATTTAGGTAAGTATACGGTGGACCTGCAATGTATAACTACCATTATTTATAGTTTTTTTTGTTACGCAATGATTTTAAATAAATTTGAATAATCTTATTAGTAGCATAATCTTTTTATAATTACATTAAAACTAAAAAAAATTAATTTCCATTATTAAAATTCAATCGTTTGGTCGTATATTTTTTCTTAATAAACGATTGAGAAGTAAATCATACCTATATTTATTGTAGGCCCACCGTATACTTACCTAAATTAAAATATAATTGCAAAAGCAGAATTTCATATTGCGTTATTATTGTACGCTTTATATTTCATCAGCAAGTAGAAAAAAAAATTTGTCGGGTATAGGACTCGAACCTGAGTGCATAAGAACACTAAGCAAGAACGTAGACCGCGCCGCCACGATCATCGTTGACTATTAGAAATTGAAAGTAGCATATGTTTATCGGGAGGCTGGGGTGGCTTGTAGTTTAATTTATTTTTGTTTAAGCTTAAGCTTAATTTTTTCGTTTCAATTTGTATGCGAAAAAGTGATTGTCCTACTAAAATAAAGTAAATTAATTAAAAATTTTATTATTTCGATACGCATAATACTATAAATTATGGTAGTTACATATTGCAGGTTCCCTGCGTAATTAGAATAATAATAAAAAATAATAATAAAATTCTTATTGTTATTACGTATTATATGCGTTTTATAAGAAAATAGAAAAAAAGAAAAAAATTGCCTAGTCTCGGACTCGAACCCGAGTGCATAAGAATAGTAAGCACGCACGTAGACCGCGCCGCTACGATCATCGTTGATGAGTAGAAACTGAAAGTAGCATATGTTTATCGGAAGGCTGGGATGGCTTATTAGTTTAATTTAATTTTGTTTAAGCTCAAGCTAAATTTGTCTGTTTTTGTTCATCCATAATCAGCAGATTAAATAATTAAAATGTTTAATTTTGAGGGTTGATTTTATAAAGACGATCATGGCCACTGATATTAAGCGCTTAGAGTTTCATCGGTGATTGTTCGTAAATATAAAATTGTTTATTAATCGTTTTCATCGTGTAAGCGCGAATCCTAACAGTTACCGCCGCTAATGTCATTTCTCCGATAGGTCCCGCCGCGCCGCTATGTATACTCTCTTCGCCGGCCGCCGCTGCTGCTGGTGGGGAAGCTAGTTGCGTAGGGCCGCCCCTACTTCTCCTCCGCTGCTTCTAGATGCGTATAGTTCGGAGCGAAATCCGCAGGGCGGCGCTAGCTTACGACTACATTTCGCATAGCACGCTTTCGCCCATGCTCATCGGCAATCTCTCTTCTAATCTCTGATGGGGGCGATGGATCCGAGATCTGTAGTTTCATCATCTCCGCGAGATGGCACCTATTGCTAATTTCTATCATGCTATCTCTCTCGCACTAATGGCGCGATAAACTTGGCCGAGCTTGTAACTAGCTTAATATCTAAAAGATTTTTACATAAAATAAAGCTGGTAATACCCCTCAACCCGATTTTTATTTAATTGTTGTTAAAACGTAAATATCTAGTAAATATATGATTGCAT
>JAZHPH010000207.1:155209-195147 GCA_037356405.1 Nasonia oneida | reverse complement strand
AATCCTATTACGTCCACGGCGTTGTTCCTGGGCAACACTAAAGTTAGGATATAAATATGGACTCCACATAACATTTGACTTTCAAAATTGCATTTTTGCACTTTTGACCTTACAAAATGGCTTTGAAGTCAGCAAAGCATAATCACATTTTAAGTCAATTATTCTCTTAATGTTTATTACAATAACAAAATGATAATTCTACGAAAAAGTTGAAAGGAAAACAATCTTAGGCTGATACTTCTTATTTGACCTTGAATTGACCTTCTCAAGGTCACTAAGGCAAACTTGAAATGTCATTTCCGACGTAATTTTTTCCGCTACTCCGTATTCCGAGGTCAAAATAGGGGTTACTGTTAAAAAAACACAATGACCTTCAAATGACCTTGAAAATCGAGTTCAAGGTTAAAGGTGTTGGTATCATTAGATGGTCCCCTTTACCCCCTTCAACTTTTGTTAAGGTCATTTTTCGTTAAAATTAGTTTTTCCATGGTTTTTTGTTGTGGTCGGATTAAAATGAAACACCCTGTATATATATATATATATATATATATATATATATATCATGGCTTGTCAGTTGAATTCTTAGAGTTCTCAAATTCCACAAGATGCACTACGTGGCATTGCAAAACTATTTGCCATGTTAGTTTTTGTTTAAATAAATTCCATTTATATGATCACACTTTAAAATCGGAATTGGCGGATGTGGGTTCAAGGTGATCATGTAAATAGTTTTGCAGTGCCCTATAGAGCATCTGTACAAAATTACAGAAAGGTTGATAAAAAATTAAAGAAATTCCAGGAAAATATTTACCTTGATTTTTAAACTTGCCAAGTTTTGATTTATTTATTTTCCTGAGATTGTTTAAGTTTTTGCGCGTTGTCAGTAGCTCTTGTTTATATGTATTTATTAATTTTTATTATTACGTTTTTTGTATTAATAGAGATATATTTTTTTAATGTTTCAGGAAAGGAGATCTATTGAAGAATTTTTATATTTATAAAAATTAATGTTTTTCTTTTTAATTCAATTTAATATTATTATATGTATACTTTTATTGAAAATTTGTTTTATAATTTAATAAAATAAATATAAAAAATAATATTTACAAATAAATATATTATTTTCATTTTTTTCCCCGCGAAAATATTTAATAATATCGCACAGCGTGCAAGCACAGTGCCGTCACGTGCCGTCTCTGTGCTGCGGCAACTGGATGTCACGTGCTGTCGTGGATGCCGTCATCTCGTGCCGTCACAGGGACGTCTCTGTGCCGACACGTTGTTATCTGCCCCAATAGCAGTACGTGCCGGGCATTTGATGGTCACGCGTGACGAGCACGCGTGCTGCAGTTGTGCTGCCATCGTGACGTCATACGTGACAAAAATTTTTCACCGTCCACCGACGCAGGCACGTTGCCGGCACATCGACAGCATTTGTGCTCGTCACGCGTGCCAGCAAAATACCGAACATTGCGCAGCACGCGTGCCGGCGGGACTTAGAAAATTTCAGGCCGATGTTCCTTCGCAACTTAACGAAACGTTGAATACTCAGCGGATTACATTGTCGAGGCGGTGTAGATTGTTAATGTAGACTACTGTTCATCAATCTGATAACGTTAATTGTCTATTTGCAAGTGTTATTAATTGTTATTATATTTTTTCCGGCTTTACGGCAGACTGCTAGTGTACACATATACACGAACTCGGGAGTGATTGCTAATGTTGTTAAACGTGTTGTCGCAATATCCTGCTGATTGTTTAACAGTATATTGCAATAAACAACTAACTTGTACCGCTGCTCATAGTACATGAGGATAAACTTTACTACACAAAGTAAGAAGTGGTCGTGGCACAGTGTTCGTAAGAAGTGGTCGTTTCACATATACAATGGAAAAAGTTAACAAAAAAAAAATTAGGACATTGGTGTTGTGTGCCACAGTGCAAATTTTATAAAAGTAGGTCACTCCACAGATTCCTGAAAATGAAAAATTGCGCAAGAAATGGGTAATTGCTTGCAAGATTGGAAAAAATATAAACTTCAATATGTGCGTCTGCTCCAACCATTTTCGGCGCGAGGATTATATGTCCCGTATGTTTGTTTCAAAAAGTTCTTGTTTGAGATCAGTACACGTAGCTTCTAAGAACACCCACTCAGTGCTTACATTTTCCACTCTGCCCAGCTGGACACGAATCCCAAACACCCAAAACATTACCAATCTTGTTACTCTGTGTCTCTCGTCGTCTGCTCTTTTTGACAAGCCTTATGAAATAAAAGTAAATTTGTCTAGAGTAAATTTCAAATCAAAGATTGAGTGCTTGTGTTCGTGTCCAGCTGGACAGAGTGGAAAATGTAAGCACTGAGTGGGTGTTCTTATGTACTTAAACAGGTGCGTACCATTATCATAGTATGTATGGCAATTTTCAATAGTTTTTTTTCTATTTTGAACCTATGGTATGCATGACAATTTTCAATACAGTTTTTTCTTCTATTTTAAGAGTTTCTGTTTCAAGTATACAAGAAGCTCAAGTATACAAACTTACGGGACATATAATCCTCGCGTCGAAAATGGTTGGAGCAGACGTACATATTGGAGATTATATTTTTCCCAATCTTGCAAGCAATTACCCAATTCTTGCGCGATTTTTCATTTTTAGAGAATTTGTGGAGTGACCTACTTTTATAAAATTTGCACTGTGGCACACAACACCAATGTCCTAATTTTTTTTTTTGTTAACTTTTTCCATTGGACTCACCTGCGATCGAAACAGGATCCACAGCGCGCGGGTTTAACATACTATCATGGCTCAAAAAAATCAAAACCAAACCAAAAGGGACTTAAGGGTCGGAACCTGGAATGTTCACAGTCTATACAGAGCAGGCGCGTTTAAAGAACTCATAAAGGAAGCTGAAAGGTACAATCTAGATTTGGTAGCAATACAGGAATCGCGGTGGCCAGATGGCGGAGTGAATCGAAGGTGAATGGTATAGATATGTATTTATTAATGTACACTGTCCTACGGAGGACAAAGAAGAAGAAGCTAAGGATCTCTATTACGAAACTTTAGAGCAGGTAATCGATCAGTTCGCGTCTTACGACACAAGAATAGTATTAGGCGATTTCAATGCTAAAATAGATAGGGAGGAAATGTTTAGGCCTACTATAGGGAAGGAAAGCCTGCACGAAGCCAGCAATGATAACGGTATTAGGGTCATAAATTTCGCGGCAGCAAAAGATCTTATAATCAAAACTACGTGTTTTAAGCACAAGGACATACACAAAGCATCGTGGACATCGTCGGACGGAGCTACACAGAACCAAATTGATCATTTTCTCATTGAAAAAAGACGTCATACTAACGTTCTCGACGTAAGGGCTTATAGAGGGGCAGATAGCGACTCGGACCACTACCTAGTAGTAGCCGAATTAAGAGCTAGATTAGTAGCGAATCAAAATAGTAAGCGAACAAACAAGGTAGAAAGCTTCGATATTGAGAAGCTACGAGATAGAACAGAGCGAATTAGGTACCAGATAGAAATTAATAACAGGTTTCAGGCACTTGAAGAAGCAAATACATCGCCGGAGGGGAATTACGAACCGAATAGCTTATGGGGGGACATCCAAAAAACGGTACAAGAGGCCGCAAACAAAGTACTGGGTAAAAAGAAAAAGCCAAAGAACAAACCATGGTTTGACGAAGAGTGCGAACTCTGGTTTGACAGGGGCAAAAAGGCTAAATTAGATAGCTTACAAAATAGAAGCGATAGGACCGTAGAAGAGTATTCTAACGTAAGGAAACAGGCGGGTGCGATCTACAGAAATAAGAAGCGGGAGTATCAAAAGAATCTTATTAGGAGAACAGAAACAAACAGTAAGGAAAATAACCCCCGCAAAATGTACAGAGGGATTAACGCCATCAGAAAGGGTTTTAGGAGTAGGGCGCAATTGATGAAGGACGAAAACGGGGACCTCGTAACAAATGACAACGAATTACTGTTGCTGTGGAAAAACTATTTCGATAAATTATTAAACGTGCACGAAAATAGCGAAGAATTAGGGGACGAAATTCACACTGCCGAAGTCCACGTGGAGGAACCGAGCTACCAAGAGGCCGCGATTAAAAAACTAAAAAACAACAAAGCAGCGGGAAATGACTCTATACCAGCTGAGTTACTCAAGTATGGGGGCGTCGAGCTTACTTTTAAAATCTATAAAGTAGTATGTGTCATCTGGAAAAATGAAACAATACCCGAAAATTGGAAGGAATCTATCATTATACCAATTTTTAAAAAGGGGGATAAGATAGACTGCAATAACTATAGGGGTATCTCACTTTGAGCAACGTGCTACAAAGTTCTGTCAAACGTAATACAAGCTAGACTCACTCCATTCGCGGAAGATATAGTAGGAGATTATCAGTGCGGATTTCGGCGCAACAGATCGACGAAAGATCAAATGTTTACCATAAGACAGTTGTTAGTTAAAAAGGGGGAATTTTGCGAAACCATACACCAACTATTTATAGATTTTAAAAAAGCGTACGATTCTATTAAGCGAAGCAAAATGTATCAAATTCTAGTACTTCTCCGTGCACCAAAAAAACTCGTGAGATTGATTCAAATATGTCTGAACGGAAGCACAGGAAAGGTCCGAGTAGGCGGTAATGTATCAGAACCCTTCACGATACGCGATGGTTTAAACCAAGGGGATGGGCTCTCTACGGTGCTGTTCAACTTAACGTTAGAGTATGTCGTCAGAAAAATGCAGGTTAGCCAGCTGGGCGCAAGGCTTAATGGAAAAACGCAGATACTAGGCTACGCAGATAATTTGGATACTGGGGCTTTGTAGGGAAACGGTTGCAAGAAACGCGGAAAGCCTCATAAAAGCGGCAGAGTATACAGGGTTAGAAGTGAGTGAATCCAAAACAAAGTACATGATTGTGGATAAACTAGACATCTGCAGAGGGGAGGGAGATCTCAGAGTTGGGAATTTTACTTTTGAAAAGGTTAGCGAATTCAGGTATCTGGGTATGACCATAAATGCTAGAAACGAGATTAACGTCGAAATAAACAAGCGACTCCTTTCGGGTAAGGCTTGCTTCTACGCCGTGAGTAATTTACTTAAGTCGAGGCTGTTATCTAAAAACGTTAAAATAAGAATATACAGGACAATAATACTGCCTAGGTGGTTCTGTACGGGTGGGAAACGTGGGCTCTCACTAAGCAGGCGGACAACCGTTTTAGGGTATTTGAAAATAAAGTCTTGCGAAAAATATACGGGCCGAAGAAAGACGAGGAAACCGGGGAATGGAGGAGACTACACAATGATGAGTTACACAATCTGTACTCGTCACCAAATATTAACAGAATAATAAAATCACACAGATTGGGATGGGCAGGGCACGTAGCGAGAATGGGAGATGACTGTACGGCAGCGCGTGTCATGAAGGGCAGGCCGATGGCAACGCGACCTCTATGTAGACCTAGACGCAGATGGGAGGACAACGTAAAAGCGGATCTAGTATAAATAGGACGGGTGGGTGTTGATCGGAGGGGAGCATCTTGGGTGGGATTGACACAAGACAGGGCAGGGTGGAAGGCTTGCGTAGATGAGGCAATGAACTTTAGAGTTAAAAAAGCCATTAAAAAAAAAAAAAGAACTATTCATTAAACTTAACACTACGGCGCTACAGACTCGGTTTTTCATTTGCAAGCTTTATTTAAAAAGTTTTATGTAAAATTAGATTTTAAGGTTAGCGCTGCAATCGCATGAGTACGACGAAGTACGCGTAAACATCTGTTCGTATTTCCAAGATTTTATAAAAACAAAAAGTCCGATCGAAATTTTCTTTCGGTAGAACGATTCATTAAACTTAAGGTACTTCACTCAAAAAATTAATATTCTTACAGATTGCTGCAATTTTGTGAATATATCCTATTAAGTGTCCTCTATAACGTGGTAAAATTTTTTACCCCCTAAGCGGTATGATTTTTTAAGATATCTCGTCTTGAAGTTGTGTATTTTAACATGGGAAGCATAGGCTAAGTCCAAATTTAGTGTACATTTTGTTTAATTACGAAGAAAATAAGTCTTACATCTTTTTGAAGAACTAGGTCATGATGTAAAATCATAACACGAATCTAGGAAATAAAAATTTGATAGGGCAAGCGGTGCTTTTTGAAAAGTTACAGCAATCGAAAGTTTCAATTCTATGCTATCAGTATATCTATATATGCGCGCAGTGTTTCTCACTTTTCTAAGTTTTGAGGATATTTGATGCTCTAAACACTTACTATCATTATTTTGATATACAAAACTAAAAATTCTAGAGTTTTCACACTTGATAACACTGCTTAATATTTAAGAAAATTAATTTTCTAATTCAACCTCGAATTGAGCATCACTGGGCGAAGTGAACTACCTTAACACTACGGCGCTAAAGACTCGGTTTTTCATTAGCAAACTTTATTCAAAAAGTTTTATGTAATAAAAAAAACAGTGTTTTTGGGACGACATACCCTTAAATATCATCACAATTAATTTGTAAATCGTTTAAAGCGTTTTTTGCTAGTAAAGAAATTAAAATTTTTTATGCGGTGACGGGCAGGATCGAACCTGGGACCTTCGGCGTGCGAGTCGAGTACACTGATCATTCACCTAAGAGAACATTTAGTTCCCAAATCTCAGATCTTATATATTATTAACTACCTTAACTGGTCATTTCTTGCCGTCACAAAGATCTTTTTCTCATTTCCAATAATATTTGCTCACTTACCTACAGAAAACTGGAACAAACTCAATCAAATTTTACTATACTAGATAGCAAAAAGTATATTCCCAATTTTTACTATACTGCATAACAATTTTTGATATAGTGAGTATCATAAATTGACGAACATATAATAATTTTTTAGTATAACTATAGTATTAAGCTTAGAAGTCGAGTTTGTCTTCTCATTCGTGAGAAGTATAGTAATGTTTACGTGAATATTTCTCTCCGTGTGGATACCAAAAATACTGTCTAGCCAGCGCCTTCATTTTACTAGCACCAAAATGCGTGGCATGAATCTCATTTAAGATTTCGGCTTTATACTTCCCAGGTATGATAACTCGATATCCCCCAAAAAGCATCCCATTTTCAACGCTTATCTCATTCTTCCTTACAAAAAACGCTTTCAGGTCTCCGTCGACTTTATTAGGCCATTCCGTCATAGTATACAAAAGTACTTTACTTAAAACTTGGTCAGTTCTTGTGGCTTTCTTTATCAGCTTAGCATCTATCGGTAATTGCTCCTTAACGTAAAAATTAAAATATTCACTTCGCTCCTCTCTCTATTTTTCCGTGCTCTTTATTGGAAGCCTTGATAACCCATCCGCTCCCCCATTTGACATGCCTTGAACGTATTTAAAAGTATAATTGTATCTGCTCAAAAATAAAGCCCATCTTTGCAAGCGGCCCGCCGCCATCAGCGGAATACCTTTCTTTTATCCAATAAATAGCCAGCGCCTCTAAATGAATGGTCGCATAATTCTTTTCTGCTTTTGAGAGCGTTCTAGAGGCAAAGCAGATCGGCCTTTCTGTACCATCCGGATAAATATGCAATAAAACTGCTCCGATACTATCTCTACAAGCATCACAAGCTAACTTAATCCTCAAGTCTGGATTAAAATGAACTAGGCAATTTTCCGAGACTATTTCTTTCTTAATTTCTTTAAAGCTTTTTTCGCATTCCTCATTCCATTTAAAAACTACATTTTTCATTAAAAGTTTGTACATAGGACTCAATTTTTTGCTAAATTCGGAATAAATATCCCGTAGTAGTTAACCATACCCACAGAAGCTTTTACTTGTGTCGCATTTTCCGGTCTAGGTGCATTTGTAATAGCCTCTATTTTATCAGTTTTTTTATGTAACCCATTTTGATCAATCATGTGGCCTAAATACTCTACTCTGCTCTGAAAAAATTTACACTTTTTAAAATTTAACTTAACTCCAAACTTTTGCAATCTCCCTAACACTTCTTTCAAATTAGTTACATGTTCCTCTAAAGTTTCTCCCGTTACGCAAATGTAATCTAGGAAATTTATTGTGTTTTTACAACCTAGTAGTACTTTTTCCATCAGTCTTTGAAAAATAGCCACCGCTGGTTTGGTCTCAAAGGAAAGTCTATTCATTGCAAAAATACTTTTATGCGTGCTTCATGCTAACAATCGCTTTGTACTATCCGATACTTCCAGCTGATTGTACGCGTGAGCCAGTTCAAGCACGGTAAATAACTTACCTCCCTGCAACACAGTTAACAATTCCTCGATTCGCGGAACGGGATGTATTACATCTTTGAGTATGTTATTTATTGTAACTAAGTAATCAGCGCAAGCCCGCAGAGTCCCGTCGTGTTTCAAGATAGGTACCAGAGGCGACCCCCACTCACAGTTATCAATTTTCGTAATAATATTTGACTTTTCTAAGCGATCCAATTCTTGATCCATATCTTTCTTGAAAGCAAACGGCACGGGACGTGGCTTCATAGAAATCGGCCTAGCATCCGCTTTTAGCTTTGAACTACGGACTCCCCTTTGAATCTACCCAATTTTTCATCAAAAACTTCTTTAAATTCCTTAAATATTTGCTCTCTAACGGCTTCTACTGATAGGGCGTTAACTTCACAAATGCGGAAACCGAAAGCCTGCATTAGTTCTCGACCCGTTAACGCCGTTTCAACATTCCTTTTAACTACTACCATAGTGCACTTAAGGAGGTTCTACCGGTAATAGATCTAAAATTCAAAATTGGACACAAATTTACAGGGTTATAAATAATAGCCTAATAATGCTATAGTCAAATTTTTGCGTGGTTTCATGGGCTCTGAAACGAGAAAAAAATATTTTAATGTTTACAATTTTAACATTGAGTCTTATGGGGAGTCATTTCATTTCCGTGATATAATACGAACTAAAATTGAGATTCTTTTGAAAAAATTTGTAGAGATTAAAAAATAAATCAAAAATAGATTGCTACTTTAAAAATGATCGATGATGGGTTATAAGAGTCACCAAAAATGAATAATCATAGAAAAAGCAACGTTATATTTTCTCGGGTAGACATAAATGATAGAAACGAGATTAACGTCGAAATAAACAAGCGACTCCTGTCGGGTAAGGCTTGCTTCTACGCCGTGAGTAATTTACTTAAGTCGAGGCTGTTGTCTAAAAACGTTAAAATAAGAATATACAGGAATATAATACTGCCTAGGTGGTTCTGTACGGGTGGGAAACGTGGGCTCTCACTAAGCAGGCGGACAACCGTTTGAGGGTATTTGAAAATAAAGTCTTGCGAAAAATATACGGGCCGAAGAAAGACGAGGAAACCGGGGAATGGAGGAGACTACACAATGATGAGTTACTCAATCTGTACTCGTCACCAAATATTAACAGAATAATAAAATCACACAGATTGGGATGGGCAGGGCACGTAGCGAGAATGGGAGATGACTGTACGGCAGCGCGTGTCATGAAGGGCAGGCCGATGGCAACGCGACCTCTATGTAGACCTAGACGCAGATGGGAGGACAACGTAAAAGCGCATCTAGTATAAATAGAACGGGTGGGTGTCGATCGGAGGGGTGCATCTTGGGTTAGATTGACACAAGACAGGGCAGCGTGGAAGGCTTTCAAGACGCATTTCAAGACATCAGTACATAGATTGAACATAAAATGAGCGTTGTTGTAACTGGTAAATTGTTGGATATCTGAATTATGAATTATTAATTTTAACAGTATTTTATAAAATATGTATAGGTCCTACAATTGAAAAGATTTGGCTAAAATGCCTTCAATGTTTCAAGTCCAACATAGAATCATCCAGCAGCTCTTCGAAAAACGTACCCAGTTACTTCATGGATATGATGTTTATGTTAGACCACCTTTCTCATCGTGATTCTAAAAGCTCTGGCACGGGGCTGAAAAGTAAAGAAACTATATGGAAGGATAAATATAAAAAGAACATCAAAAAGAAGGGAAAGAAGATGCCAAAACTGGTCCATTTTGCTTCAAAAAAGCTAAAACAAGATGAACAGTTGGTAAAGTCAATAGCTAATATGCAACAATTTTTAAAACACCAAATTAAAAAAGATGTACTACTAATCTTAACAGTATTGAGAGAAATTATGTCACTATTATTTATGAGAAACTCGCACAACTTCCAAGTTCTGATGTTGACAAGTGCTTTGTAGAAGTTTTAGAGATTTTAGACGAATTTCAAAAATTAGAGTGATGATTGTGCTAACTCTATATATATTTATTTGCTTTTTACTAATTTACAAATTTATTTATAAATGATTTACATACAATAATGTATAATGTTATTCTATTATATTTTCATTTATTATATATATATATATATATATATATATATATATATATATATATATAATTTGAAAAAAAAATTAATTGAAAAAAGTTGTCTACAAGTTAAGCATAATTTTTGTCATTTTCTAAATATTTAAACAAATTTTTTTATCAAATTGTACAACTTTTTTAAATTCCCACATTCATTCCATAAACATATGTGTTTAAAGTAGATCCATTGAAAAAAAAGTGCCCTTCGAAGCCCATTACTTAAGTAAGTCTGCGGTAGCTGAAATAATGAAAATTTTGATTTTTGGCCTTCGAAGACCTATTGTACCTGACATATGGTATTTATAAACTTTGTTTTTTATAATTTTTACAGTATTTCTGAGTTAATATAATTGTTTAGTTGATTATTTAAACAATTTAAGGTACATTTACACAAAAAATTCAATATCTCATTTTTTTTAAATTGAAGGTGGTGAGGTCCCCTTAATGACAATTCTGTACAATGCGAATCATGCTTACTGTGGTTCGAATATAAATGCACTCATAAAAAAGAAGCACCAACTGGCTCTTGGTTCTACAATCACTGTATGGATGTTTTCTGAACATATTGATAAATATAAGTAAATATGCACGTTCGGTATATAATGATAAAGTATACCAATCATCAATTGAATAGAAAACTAAATATCAAAAATGCATTAGCTTAAGTTAATTTTTAGATGCAAATTTAGATTCTTCAGGTACAGATATTTCATTTCCAGATCATAATGTAAAGAATACAAGAAAAGACCGATAGCACAAAGTGCTCCTGATGCAGAGAGGAAAAATTGGCAAGCACCGAGGAGGCATTTGTTACCAGGAGAAAAGCTGAAGAAGAGCTGCAAAATGATAAATATGCAGCAAGTGCACTTTGAATTATGTAACTTCCTCTAAAATTATTAATATTTTCATTTTATACTTTGAAAAAAACGTGTAATTAACTTTTTTGTGTCCAGTTTTCAGCAAATGTTGGACTGAGTGCCCTAGCCGTCCCATAAGCACGACAGTTAGAGTTATGATGGACACTACACACAAAATGACTCGTTACTACGGTGAAAAAAAAGATACGAGCTTTGATAAAGTATTATTAATAAAAACATTATCTTACATTAAATTACTTATCTTTACTTTTTGTGTTTCAGATGTATCTACACCCCAGCAGATATGTTTATGTGTATCCAGATGCGACGCTGGTACACAAAGTTATATTTTGATAGGTACCAGTGATGGGATAAATACAAAATTTACAGGATAAGTAATATTACATCAGTTATGCGTAAGTATTAGAAGTTGAAACTTTAATGATGACTTTCTATTAATTGTGTTTTCTTGATTTCAAGTACTGTGCTGTAAGACTCAAAGTGAACGAATGAACCAAACGAGCTCGAACTCAATGATGTTCTTTTAAAGTACATTAGTTATGGTATAAATAGAGGGATTTAAATTTGAATATGTTGAAGGAAAAATATGGTATAATTAAAAATAATCAATTAAAAAAACAGTAAAACGCTTATAAAAATGTTTCTACATATTTAAAATTTAATTCATCTATTCATGTAGGTATCCCACCGATAGGTTGCGGTACTGTCCCACCAGGGACGCGAGAGAGTAGCGCCGCAGCGCGAGCGAGCACCGCCGAAGAGTTCTACTTCGATCGCTCACGCGAGCACACGCCTGGAGAGACCGATTCACCAATAAAGAGTATAAACAAGAACCTCTTGCCTTCTCTCTCTTCGCCTCCCGACTTCGTCATCCCGAAATTCATACCATAAATAATGAACTTTTAAACAACATCCTTGATTTTGACCTTTTTTGGACCATCCGTTCACTTGAAATCTTACAGTCAGTGAACTATGGGTTCAAAGAGACTCCCTACCGTAAGTAGGCATCATGGAGGTGTAGAGAGGTTCTACACCAATAAATATGTCTACTAACAGTAATACAATTTTGGTTTATCCCCATAATTATTAAAAAAAAATTTTATGAAATTTTGCTTCCTCCTAAGAAGGCTTTGTAATAGTAACATTTTCAGTTTCAGTCAAGATGGAGGATAATCCAAATTGCCCAGTATGTTTGGAAGCAAACGAAGATACGGAGCATGTTTTCTGCAACTGTTCGCGATACGAAATGGAACAAGAGGGACTCGAGCGGTACCATCAGGCTAGGGTGACCTCTGAGTCAATGATGACAGCTATGCTAGCGTAGAAAGATGGCTAATGTGCAGTAAACAACTACATAAGGAGTATTATCAAGAAGGTTAGAAATGACGAAGAGAATAGAAGGGAAGGACACGGCGAAACAGCTAAGTAAAACTGTTGCTAGACGAAGGCCACTAGGTAATAGATACAAAACGCTCCTCGGACTGATACAGAGGAACGTAGGTCACAGAGTTGAGCTCTCACTTCCCTGCCCGATGCAGAGGAACGTAGGAGCTAGGGTTGAGTATCTTTAACTACTTCTCAGACTGATGCTGAGGAACGTAGGTAACTGAGTTGAGCCTAGACTTCCTCAACCGATGCAGAGGAACGTAGGTGTCGGGGTTGAGTCTGTCCAGAGGATGGCCGGTCGATGCTGCTCGAAGTAGACGACCGGACGATGCGGCAGGAAGCCGACGGCTGGACGATGCAGAAAGAAGAAGACTGCAGGACGATGCAGAATGAAGAAAACGAGTTTGATCCTGAACCCCTAATCACCTTGGTGGATGGGGGATGTACGGAAATGTCAAACTTCAAAGGAGAAGCCAAAAAAGGCTAGTTAAGGGGCCCCACGGACGTATTGCACAACAATAATACCTGTGGGGATCCGGTGTCGGAGGGCCACTTTGCAGAGCTTGCTCTGCCTAAGCCACATAAAAAAAAACACACACACACACGCGGGGAAGCCTGACACCCGTATGTGGCGCATCCCCCGGGTGACGGATGGGGGAAAGCTCGTTGGGGTATATACCTCAGAGGGTAAAGCAAAAATAAAATATGCTTCGTGGACCAAATTAAGCCGCCCCGTTTGCTGTGAGGTGCGACTCTCAAGCTGCCAAAAGGAGATCCTGGGCGGGGAGGCAATCTGAGGTTCCGAGCCAAAGTGACCTGAACCACCTTTGGCTCCTGCTGACGGCAAGACGGGGGGCCGCTTACATAGCTAGTACTGGCCAATCGGCTAAGGCGAGTGCGTGATGTTGTTTGATGTCTGCCAGAAACTCTCTAGAGAGCCAAGCACTTTGTTCGGGGTGGGAGGTTCGAGAGAGTAGAGGTCGGCTCAGGCAGTTTCGCGTGCTATACTCTGGTATGATATTTTCAGTCTGGCACTGCTTACAGTCAAGTGTTGGGGCCATGTCAGCTGCCTCCACACAGACGGGGGGATCGAGGGTGGTCGGACATATACCGGGATGAAGTCTATTATCAAGCATGAATAATTTAACCGAGCAAGGAGAGTAAGCAGGAAAAGGAGCTTTCGAGATCTGGAATACAATTCGGGATGCTGAGCGAGAACAAGAAAGCATATGGGAGAAGATCCAAGACAGGCTGGACTCCTATGGATAATGTTGTGTCAAACGCATCCAACATTCATAAGTCTGTTAAAAGCGATCTATCGGCGATTATGATCCAGGTAAAGCGGCTTGAAAGAGGACAAGTGGCGCTGGGAAAGAGCAAGGAGAGTCTTGGATTGATGCTGAGTAAAGCGGAAATGTTACTGAACCAGCAGCATATCCAGGAGGACAAAGTATCACAGACGATAGAAGCATTAAACGTAGTGACGACAAGAACGCTTATGTTATTATTAAAGCGTAAGGCAATGTCACCAGGCCAGGTAAAAGAGCGACAAGAAAACTACGCTAACAGAACGAGAAAAGATAAGGCAGTAGCTTCTGTGGTAGTCACATCAGAAAGCTAATCACAGGTGTCGAATCACGGAAGAAAAGGCAGACCCAACCTGGTAGGAGGTTATCAGAAAGGAGAAAATGAAAGAAAAGAAGAGGAAAAAGGAGATACATGTAAGCGCTGGTGCCAAGAATAAAAATGGCACTAGAAAACCACGAGAGAGACTTACTAGGCCTGATGCACTTGTTATAAAAGCTGCTGAGGGGAATTCGTACGCTGATATTTTGAGGAAAATAAAAGCGGACCCCAATCTGACAGTGCTGGGTAACAGCGTAACTAAGATACGCAAAACGGTGGCAGGAGATCTTCTTTTCGAGCTATGACGCACCAAAGATGTGAAAACGCAGGAACTTCAAGAAGCGGTTAAAGCGGTGCTGGTAGAAGAAACCACAATCAAGAGGCTTTAGCATGAAATGGTCTTTGAAATAAAAGACCTTGACATGCTTACCTCTAAACAGGATATTCTAGAAGCCCTGAATAGCAAGTTTTCAAAAGAGAAGGAAATAGTAGAGGAGACGTCTGTAGAGACCCTCCAGAAAACCTACGGAGATACGCAGACCGCCGTCGTACAGATGCCTGCCCAGATTGCCCAAAAGGCAATCGCAAGGGGAAAACCCAAAGTTGGTTGGATTAGTCAAGAGATGCGACCACCTAGATACTATAAATGCCTGGGTTTTGGCCGCATAACAAAAAAGTGTGCAGAGAGGCATGACAGAAGTAAATGTTTTAAGTGCGGAACGGAAGGATATGCAGCGGAAAGTTGCACAAATAAGCTAAATTGCATTCTCTGCCAGAAAAAGGATAGAGAATTAAAGAGTGACCATGCAGCTGGTACCTACCATGCTCAGCCTACCGAGCCGCAGTAAAAGAACTAAAGAACCAACGAAAATGAAGATAGTGGAGTTAAATCTAAACCACTGTGAGACAGCACAGGACCTACTTAACTAGTATGTTGGCGAAAAAGAGGTAGACGTAGCTATTGTGTGAGAACAATATAAGGATCTAGACGAACAATCGTAGGAAATGGACACTACAGGTAAATAAGCGATCTGGGCATGTGGAAACGTTGCTTTCTGTGAAAAAATGAAGACCCGAGCAGTTTCAACAACTGCTAGATCGGCTCATACAAGACGCAGTAGGGAGGAAACAGGTACTGATGATCGCAGGTGACTTCAACACGTGGACTGTGGAGTGAGGCAACATAAGGACTAACAACAGAGGTTGAAAACTCCTAGAAGCAATCGCTCTCCTGCATTTGGTCCCAGTTAACCAAGGATGCACCCACACATTTAGAAGAGGAGACGCAGGGTCTATTGTCGACCTGACGTTTGTGAGCAGCATCCTTATTGGCTCAGTTGCTTCATGGACAGTAAGTAAGCACTACACACATAGTGATCACCAGGACATAATAATGGAGGTAGGAATATCAAAACAAAGGATTATGATAAGGAGATGTTCCTGTTAGCACTAGAAGAAATACAACTGTATGGAACAGCGATCAGCAAGGCGGAGCAGGTAACGGTAAACATCATCCAAGCATGTGACGCTGTTATGCCTCGGAGAGTGGCATACAGTAGATAAGGAAATAGTTGATGCCCGTGGACGAGAAATGAAGGACGCTAAAAGGAGTCTTAAAAAGAAAATCCGCAAAAACAAACGACGGTGCCTTAAGGAATTACAGGACAAGGTCGAACAAGACCCTTGGGGTCGACCGTATAAAACAGTAATGAAAAAGATTAAAGGAAGCTACGTGCCTTCACCGAAGTGCCTAGAACTATTGCATCGGGTAGTGACCACACTGTTTCCCAGGCAACTGGAAGAGCCAAGAAGGGTAGGAAACAACAAGGCCCCAGGGATGGATGGAATTCCAAATATTGCATTAAAGCATGTCATTCACGCTTATCCAGAGGTCTTCGTAGACTTGTACAATACATGTCTAGAAGAGGTAACATTCCCCACAAACTGAAAGAAACAGCGACTAGTGCTTCTGCTAAAGGGAAAGAAACCACCTCAGGAGTCCTTATCATACAGACCGCTCTAAATGCTGGATACCCCAGGCAAGATCCTGGAACGCATTATCTGCGTCAGAATAGATCATTTTATAGAAGGAAAAGATGGATTAGCGGAACACCAATATGGCTTCAGAAAGAAGCGTTCAACCCTGGACGCAGTTAGTCTAGTGATTGACATTGCACAAAGAGCAATAGAGGGAAAAAGATGGAAGGGAGGAAAAAAGGAGTATTGCGCTATAGTTACATTGGATGTCAAAAATGCATTCAATTTGGCCAGATGGAGTGAAATACACGAGGCACTCCGGAAGCAGGATGTGACCTTATATATAAGAAGGATGATGTCCGACTACTTGAAGGACAGAATCTTATTTTATTGCACTGAGGACGGTATCAAGACCTATGTAGTTACAGGAGGCGTACCCCAAGGGTCAGTAATTGGCCCACCGACTTAGAACATCATGTACGACGGGGCACTAAAGCTACAATTACCTGAAGGAGCAACAGTCATGGGATTCGCTGACGACATATCAGTAGTGGTAGTAGCGAAACATAAAGAAGAGGTGACAGACAGAAACGGTGGAGGTGTGTCCCTCTACATACATTATTCATTGACAGCCAGCGTTATCTCGTCATCTGACAGCGAATAGTCGGGCAAGCTGGGTAAGCCGGAGTATCTTTTCTGTGAGATCTTAGCTAAGGGAGTATCGCCCATCTTCGTGGGGGTTGTGTATCGCCCTCCATACTCACCCTTTATCCAGGGATCTAATTTCATAGAGTAACTAACAACGCATATGCACAATTACTCCACGAAGGTCATCATGGGTGACTTTAATTCCGATCAACTTTCCTCATCTGAAGATGCCGAAGTTGCCAACTTCATCAGGGCTTTCATTGATGAGAACTCTGTTACCTCTGTGCCATATGGTGCAATCCATCACAGACAGGACTCGACACCTGGCTTGACCTATGCTTAATCGATGAGCAAGATCGCCTGCTCTCACATAGGAAGACAGACATTCCTTTGATCAACAGACATGACCTTATCACGGCCACTCTTGACGTACAGATTCCACGCCACGTAGCTGCTACATACTCTTACAGAAACTACAAAAAAAATCTGTGCTGAGAAGTTAAGGGACTTCCTTAGTGCATGTGACTGGTCATCCCTCACCACGACATCACTTGACAAATGCATTAGCATTCTTAACGCTAACCTAACGAACGCCATAAATCATCTCGCCCCATTATAGACTGTGACACCAGGACGTAAACGTCACCCGTGGTTCACCGCGGCTCTTCGCGACCTTTTAACTGAAAGGAACAGACTCTACAGGCGCTTTCGCAGAAGTCGATTACTTTGGGATCTATACTTCTATAGAATCGCAAGGGACGACGCTCATAAACAGGTTGAGGAGGCTAGGCTGAATTACTATTATTTACACTTGTCTACCTTGACCGACGTTGCAGAGATCTAGAGAAAGCTTGAAAATCTTGGCATTACCACCTCTAAAATACCTTCACCTGCTCGGTTCTCTCCTGATGTTCTCAACAAACACTTCAGTTCCATCTCTAATGACCCTAGAGCTCCATCTGTTGAGGAGTATCTGCGAACCCTAGAGAGTCTGGACCTCCCTGAACACTTCATCTTCAGGGCCATCACAGAGTTGAATGTGTCGGCTGCTGTATCACACTTTAACACCCAGGCCAGGGGAAGCGATGGCATCCCACAGGTTGTAATCTCCAAAGCACTGCCAATACTCGCTCCTCTATTATGTCAAATATTCAACCTATCTCTGAGCGAGGCACGCTTTCCCTCCGCCTGGAAGTCGTCGCTCGAACGAGCACTAAACAAAGTTAACTCTCCAACAGCTTTGACTGACTACCGTCCGATCTCTCTATTTTGTTTCCTGTCCAAGGCGCTGGAGTGGCTCGTGCACAAGCAAATCTGAGTATCTTGAAATAAGACTTTGCATTGAGAATTTCGAAACAGGCTTCCGCACTGGCCACAGCACGTAGTCTTAATTAAGCTGACTGATGATGTCAGGCTTGGGATGTACAGGAAGAAAGTCACTCTGCTACTTCTATTTGATTTTAGCAGGGCATTTGATACTGTGTGTCACGCCAGGCTACTTGGAAAGCTATCCTCTTTCGGCTTTTGCAAGCAGGTTATCCGCTTGCATCTTACCTTTCGGGAAGAGAACAGGCCATCATTGATGACAACAACGAACTCTCCACCTTTCTACCATTAAACACCGGTGTCCCACAGGGGTCAGTTTTAGGCCCTATGTTGTTCGCGTTGTACATCAACGATATTGGTTTCTGTCTAGATTCAGATGTGTCCCATCTAATCTACGCGGATGATCTGCAGGTTTACAGCCAATGCCACCTTGAGGAGCTCGATTCCTGTTCTGTCAGGATGAGTACTAACGCCGAAAGAATAATGGGCTGGGCTGCACTAAATAGACTTAAACTGAATGTCCTTAAGACTAAGACAATCGTCCTGGGTTCCCCCTACTATATAAATGCACTACCTTCTATTGCTAACACCTTTACAAATATAGGGGGAGCCCGGGTCGTCTATGAATCATCTGCGAGCAATTGGGGGTTAGTGCTAGAATCCAAAATTACGTGGAAAGAGCACGTTACACAAATATGTAAACGTGCTCACTCTCTGATCTACCGGCTCTATTTCTTACGGAAGAGCACCAACCTCAGGCTGCGTCAACACCTAGCGCAAGCACTCCTATTCACTATCATCGACTACTGTGCACTGGCTTACTGTGACCTGACACAAGAACTGGACACGAAACTGCAGAGACTTGTCAATACGGGGATCCGTTACATTTACGGTGTAAATAGGGACGAGCACATCTCCCCTTTCAGGCGTGAGTTGCAATAGCTTACCACCGCCGGGCGTAGGAAATACTTCATGGCCTGCTTTCTAAGAAAAATTGTCAACATTTCAGTGCCTACCTACATATTAGCCTTTTTTGATTTCCACGTCACGCTCAGGCATGTGACACCCCCCCCCCCCCTGGACATTCCGTCCTTCAAGACGGAGACGCTAAATAATTCATTTTTCATCAGCGCTTCCTACCTCTAGAACAGTCTTCCATCTCACCTTCGCAACACACTATCCATATCACACTTTAAACACGCAGTTAAAACATACACACTCATTCATCTCATTTCATTTCATTCCATTCCACACTTTTCATATCTAGCACACTTACACAATAATTTATTTTACTTTGTTTTTCTCCTTGAATTAATATGTACAACATAATGTACAACAATAAAAAAAATATCTAAATCTAAATCTAAAATCTAATCCCTCCATTCCCTACAGCTTACGTGCGAGAGAGAGGTAAAGCGGCCATGTTGACTCAGTTGCCTAGTAACCCCCTTTGTCTGATGCTTTGTTCCGAGAATTCTCGCGCGCGCTCTTGTTCATTTCTAGTAAACGCATTTTGTCGATTTGACTTTCGCGTTTCGTCGCGTTTCGGCTTTATTTTTCAAGAAAATATGATTTATGCACTGTTTCTTCGCGTCGTTTTATTCACGCGTTTTTCGTGGATTTAAGTGTTTTTTTAAATTTTACTTAACGCGTTTTTCGCGAGACTCTTCGGATTTGACTTTATTACACTTTTTCTCACTTTACTTTTACGCACATGTGTGGATACTGATAACACAGGATAGGAGTAGTAAATAATACGCCAAGTCTAAGGTACAAGAAAAGAGTTTAATGATAACTTAGTAGTTGACAAAATCGTGTAGTGGCGAATCACTCTTGCTTCTCTGAAGGTTCGAGGCCAACCGACTCCTAGGCGGGGAGTCGGTGCGTCCCCACGACGTACAGATGGCGCCTGATGTTCGCGTGCATTGCGGGAAAACTCACTCCAACAGATACTCAACGCTGAGTTGAAATTTTATCGAAACGTGTATTCCTTTGTGATACGTGTTTGCATCGCTTTATGATTTCTCTTTACTTTGCTTTTCTTTTCACACGCGTGTTTGTAAACGATTTTAACTTTAACAAAAATGCGTTTTTCTTTGTACTGCGAATTTACGTCACTTTGCTTTATCTTTATGCACTTACACATGGTTTGCGAATTTTTCCATTCATATTGATGACCAAGACAGTGATCTTTGGCTCTTATGTTTGGGATGTGTGCGTGTTGTTTACTGGGAAGCGCCGTGTAGCTTTTCTTGTCCTGATAGGCCTAGCTTCTTGTTGAGACGTGTTCGTGGCGTTTGCTGGGAAGCGACGCGTCCAGGTCCTTGGCTTCTGTGTTGAGTGCAAATCATCCTTTTCTTTTCACTTTTACGTATCACTTTTCACATTCCGATTTGCGCAGTGGTTGCGAGCGGGCTCATAACCTGTCGAAATATAAGGATTTTCTAGACGCGATTAAGATAAGGTGATACATTAATTAAGATACACTTCACAAGAGGAGTAAGATTTTTAAACGTGGCTTTATTGTAACTTGAAATGAACAACGAGGCTTAGACGCGTGACGTGAGCAGAGAGCATGTTGCTAGCTCGAGGAGCTGGCAAGCAGTGAGGTGGCGAGCGGAGAGCGCCGCCGAGCTCAGTGGCGGGTCACGTGATTGAGACGGCTTAACATCTTGGGCGCTGTGGCGCCATCGTTTTATTGATTCAGCTACAAAAAATAGAGCATCACCGTCATTCACTGAAGGTAATTAAATTTATTTCATAATTTATTTAAATAGTTAATATATAATCATGATTGAAATATTACTTCTTTCTTTATCTGCAAAATAAAACAAGTTTACTAGAGTGAAAAAAAACATTAATAACGAAGATGCATCTTCACACAAAAATACACAATCAAAGAATACAAAAATCAGGACCATTACAGAAGCAGCCAAATGGCTGTTGGAGAGAAACACAGGGCAAAGAACTGTTAGCTTCTGCTCGGATAGCAGGACAGCTCTTATGGCGCTAGACATTATCAGTATCTCCTCAAAAGAGGCGCAGACAGGCGCTGGAATAACCAGTGGAACACAACGCAGTAAGACTGATGTGGGTACCAGGACACTCCGGCGTGGTGGGTAATGAAAAGGTGGACAGGCTAGCGGGTAGGGGCGCGGACGGCATTCGAGCAAGAAGGTGCACAGTCGCTGTTCCCACCTGCGAGGTAAACAGAGAAATTAAAGACTGGCTCAAATGGACCAATGCCAATGGGCTAAGGCAGGCTAGGGCTCTGATGGGCAGCAGCCCACCTGAGGAGTTGTTTCAACCCTGTGTGCTCACAGTGGCCAAGGGAGCAGCAATATATATCGGAACGTAGTTTAGGAGGTTACGGTAATGCTGGGTGTCGTCCACGTGTGCTCACGTAGGCGAGACTCGGTGTCGTTCGGATATTCCGGGTTGTCTCGTGTGCTCACGACGGCAATCCGGAGTTTCGGGTTTCGGTGCAACTAACTAGTCGTCACGTGGGCTCACAAGATGATTTCGTCGGCTAATGTCTATCTTTCGCGGCCGCCTTCACACATGTTTATGTGCGAGACTCGTGTCTCGTCACAATATAAATAAACCTAACAAAGATAAATTCTGAGGCCAATTTTGAAATGAATCGCTGGGCCAGCAGTGACCGATGATCGTGCAAAAAGCTACAAAACGCGAACAATTGATAGGCAGTCAGGAGATGCGATTGTGCGATCGGGGAGGATAAAGAGTTTTAGGCTTATTTTGGGATACGCAAGCAGATGTGCTACGATTTAATGTGGAATTTGCTATAATTTCAAATCGAATCTTGAACAGTGATAAAAAACCGACTAAAAGAGAGGTTCGTCGAGTCATCATGTCAGTTTTTGACCCCCTTGGCCTTCTCGACCCTTTCACGTTAAAATCAAAATTACTTATGCAGGAGATGTGGCAAAGCGGAGTCAATTGGGCTGACGAAATAAGGGACGAATAATTCGCGACGTGGCTCTCGTGGATTGATCAGCTGAAAGAAATAAAAGAGTGCGAAGTACTGCGTTGTTTTTCTCCGATAAACGCACAAGATTCGGTAACCGAGTTACACGTATTCTGTGACGCGAGTATCACGGCGTACGCTGCGACCGCGTATTTACGATTCAGTTCCGATAACGATCGAGCTCATGTGTCGTTTATAACGTTTAAGAGTAGAGTCGCACCACTGAGACCTTTGTCGATCCCGCGTCTCGAACTCCAAGCCGCGCTTATCGATGCCAGGCTTGCTAAATTTGTAAAATACACACTCCGATGGGAACGATGATGCGACCGACTCGAAAATTAATAAAACTTCTAGATGAGGTACAAAATTAAACTAATTAAATTAAACTAATTTTGTACGGGGAGGAGGATATAGCGTGCGCAATTGCATTTTTTATTAAAGCGTTGAAATTTATAATCGAATAGTGTAAAAATGACGTGAAGCGACGACAGAGATTCGGGGGGAATCGACGTATGAAATGCACGTTCCGAGCCATCGCCGGAAATATGCCGTGCTGTGCCGGGAAACCCCGAGGTTTTTCCGTGATCCGGGAAATTTACCTTTGCGAGACAGGCCGTACCGTGCCGGGAGAACGTATGGTTCTCAAAAGCTGTAGTCTCGCCAGGGTGGTTTCCCGAGCGGAAAATCTCTGGTTTTCAAAATTAGGAAATATGGGTCAGATACCCGCTGACAAATGTCAGAACTCGGGCCGAAAGGCTGACGTGATTACAGGCGGTGGCTCGGAGGTGACGTAATCGCGAAATGATCAGGGGTTTTTGCAAAACGAAACCCAGAGAGGGGTAATCTCGGGCGAGCGCTTAAAAGGGCAGCGCGACACGCGCTGGACTCATTGATCTCTGGCCTCGCTGAAAGAAAGGTAATCGCCGTTGTAATTTTTTTTATCCATTAAATTTGTCCTTTACAATATAATACGGAACAGGCATGATATTGGGATTATTATAACCATTACTTTTATTTCGCACTACAAATGATAGCTAAGTAAAGTAATTTTCAATGAAGTTTTAATCATCTAATGTTTCTACTATTTTTTTAAAATAAAAGTTTAGTGATTCAAACGTAACGTCATTTGGATCGCGCACATAAGATTGATGTAATAGGGAACATACATGATTTTTAAAACCTTTTTTAAAATAAAGTTAAGGATAAATCTTACACAAAAGTACAAGAGTTGCGATTTTTACTGCAATATTTGTTAAGTAATGTTGTTTTGAAAATTCAGTTGGCTAATTATACGTTTAAACGATTGAGAGCTCACGTAATCAATATAAACGTATGTAAATTTTAGTACATAAAATAACCTTATTGCTTTCTCCAAAATCATAATAGAGATGAGAGATAATGCTTCAAAATCAAAATAGATTAATGATGACTGAATTTATGTACTCAAATGCCCGTACGTTAGGTTAGGTCTCTATCCTTTGAGCCGCCATATTGGAGAGCTGCTGTTCTGAAAACAACTCAAACCTATGAATTTTCTACGAATTTAGATACTAAATCAGCAAAAAATTAATACATAACGTTTTCTTATGTTATTTTCTATTGTATATAAGTATTTATATGTTTATAGCAAAACCATGTCTGTTCCCTATTGGCTGCAAAATCAAAATGGCGGTGTTTACTCAGTACAATACATAAGTATGTACGCTCAACGGTAATGTATTATTGTGGAACGTTTTGAACAATGTCGAACGATTTTTGAAAATTTGTGACGACTTTTAACGGTTCTGACGATTTGAGATTTGCAGAGGTTACCTGGGCCGGTACCGTCAAAAACCATGCGACGTTGCCATAAGATTCGAAACGTCTCGCAAGAATACCTTGATGAAATCGCCATATTAGGTTCCGTAAAGAGCCATGGTTTAAATTCCTGTATCATGATAAGAATATTTGAAACAGTCCTACAAATACAATTTCGCGCATACAAAATGAATTTCTTTTACTATTGTGCATATAATTTTAATTATTTTTACTAAACCAATTTTATTTTTAAATTAATTACGAAATTTATGTACAGATTTTTCGTTCATACCTCTGTATATTAAGAAAATATCGTTTAGCATAATGGCTAGTTTTAATTAAAATTGTTGATAATTGGACTTAAAATAATAAAATTTATCTGACAGGTATGCACTTAAATTCATAATTATCTCCTTCAGACCTTGCAACGAGTTGAGCACCGCAGCCAACTCGTAGCGGTATGAGTACGGCTGCGCCGCGACGAAACCGCGTAGAGTCGCGTGCGCGACAACAAACACGTGGGAATTCGGCAATAGTCGTGAAAGAGATAGAGAGAGCAAGCGTGCGGGCTAATCCTTCAGGAGCGCGCTCAGATAGCTCTCGGCCTTGAAGAGATAAACATGCGACTTCGCTGACGATTTTCAAAGGTTTCATGAGTTCGCTAAGTGCTGTGCTGTGTCCAGCAGATTAACGTGCAATCGTTGTGTGTGTAAGTGTAACGCGAAGCTACGAGGTACCAGCCTTAGCCCAGCGGTCCAGAGTAGTACATAGTCTTGCGGCCTGTCCAGGACTACGAGCGTCTTCGACGAAAGAGTGAAGGTTTGTGTGGCGCGCAGTGCATGAGAGAGAGTGATTGTGCGAGTGTAGATCATCCGTGCGAGGGTGATCCGGCGCGCGCGACCTTCACGTCGAAACACTCGAAACACACGTGTGAGCGCGAATATTCTAGCATCGCGGCGAGTCGCAAAGATGTTGACGACTCGCATATTATCGCGTAAAATCACGTTTATTTTGCGACTTGTAAATATAACACTAGTCTTTTTATTTTACGTGATTTGTCGTCATTTCGAAACCTCGCTCGTTATCTCCGATCCTTGTTCCTTCCTGCGAATACCGCCGCCTCCGCGGGCGTTATTTATTAGTTATTATTTAACGCAGTTGAGCAGCCGAGCACGCGCCAGGCGGCGCGTAGACCCAGCAAATAGAAGCAGCTGAAACAGTTGCATGCAACGGTGGTATTTCGCGGGCGGAGAGGAATCCTCCGCCGCATCGAGGGAGCGCGATCCAGTTGTTGAATAATTCGCTGCTCGAATCCACACCCCGTTACAACCTCTATAAGTGATTCTGGTTCTTCATCAATTTGCACATATAGATTCATTACTCATATTTAATTTACATTAGATATATCATAGCTCATTTATTTCAACAATCATATATACATTATTTAATGTTATATAATTTCAAAATCTAATAATTGATTTTATTAATTTGGTTGAAGTACAGTCAATTAATTGTTGGGATTTCAAACTTGTTTCCATAAGTTAAAGAAAATAACCTTTTTAATGTTTCAATAACATTATTTACAGTGCAGCATGGCATTGGTACATTTTTAATCAGAATAGAAATAATTTTAGATAAATCTTCCAATAAATAATGCTTACTTTCGATATCACCTTCCTTTGCATATTCAACGTAAGCATTAAAATTTTGAAGAGTTGTTTCTATCTCCTCTTTAATTTTTTTATTTGTTATCAATTTCTGTAATGCAAAATATATATTATTTTAAATTTGATGTGTATCCATAATATTCAGTTCGTATTAGCTTATATATAATTTTTTTTACAATCATAATATTTTTATGGAATGAATTATTCAAGGTACAGGTATATACAGGTGACGAGAAAGGAGCACACATGCATACGGGTTGCTCACACGTGTGTGTAACAGCCGCGAAAAGCTACTGTGACACGTCACACTGAAAGAGCTATTTTTTAATTCGACACATAGCGGTTGCAGGACCGGATACTTCCCCGTCTTCTATGTTCATCTTTCTCGTAATTGTGTATACACGTAGAGAAATATTCACGTAAACATTACTATACTTCTCATGAATGAGGAGACAAACTCTACTTCTAAGCTTATTTACTATACTGATACTAAAAATTACTATATATTCGCCAATTTATGATACTCATTGTATCAAAAATTGCTTTGCAGTATAGTAAAAATTGTGAAAATACTTTTTGCTATCTAGTATAGTAAAATTTAATTAAGTTTGTTCCAGTATTCTGTACCTAAGATATCAAATATTATTGGAAATGAGAAAAGGATCTTCGTGACCGCGAGTAGTTAAAAATATATCAGATCTTAAATTTTGGAACTAACTGTTCTCTTAGGTAAATGGTCAGTGTACTCAACTCGCACACCAAAAGTCCCAGATTCGATCCCACCCGCCGCCGCATAAAAAATTTTAATTTCTTTATTTGTGTTCCCGATATACACAATTTCACAGATAGGGGAATCGCACTGTGGATATACAGAAGCCACAGTGTAAGCTCGCAGCTCACTCGATTCTATAGGTATCGAGTGAGTGTCGCTTCTCTCCCTTAGTCATTGATTGCTACTGTGAAATGCTCACTTCTTTCGCATTTTAATATTTTTACAATTAAGGAATAAATAAGATCAATTATCATAAAATTAGTTAACCTTCCCATTAGAATGCAGCAAAAGATAAGATAAATAAACTCCAAATAGAAAGTCGATAAAGAAACTAGGGTTGGAAATACGATTTTAAGAATATCCGAGCATATTTAATAATTAATTTAATGAAATAGAAACGAGAAACGACAACGTTATCAAAAACACAAACAAAAACGTGACAAAATTCGAATAGAAATAAATAAAATCATTTAAGATACGGCGCGTCGGACTTCAACTTTTACGCGTAACTTCTGTCGGGACTTAGAATGTTTTCGGTCGTTCAAAAACTTAGAATATTTTTGATCATATCAGACTTTGAATACTGACGTTGTCGTTTGACGTTTAGGAGGAAAATTATAATTGCTTTACAATGCATGCGTTAGTTGCGAGCGAGCGTTAAACAAAATCTTGTTGCTTTGAATAAACTTGAGAATTTAACCGCGAGTGCACATTTAAATCCTTAAACTCCTAATTCATGCGCCCATTCATACTTGAGATCTATTCGCTTTGGAAGCTGAGCCGACGCCCAACTGAGAGGATGTGCAGGTAGCAGAGCAGGTTAGAAGCAGAACAAAACACGAGATAAGTGAAATACACAAGCATAGGCCGCGCGCCTTACTAAATATTCTATTTCTCTCTTTCTCTTATCACAATTCGTCGCATGAAAAGTCGATCGCATCTTTCAAAAGTCTAACATAATATTAGTCCGTGATACAATCGTAACGATAAGAGTGATGTCCTACTTAACTGACTACTAAGGAAAGATTAATTTGCATTATAAATCTCAGTGTTAGATTTAGACTAAAAATACATAGAGATCAATGGCGGTTTCAAAAGACTTTCCGGCGGCTACTGGAGGCTGATCTTTCTTAGATCGCGAAGGTAGTCAGGCACCGATTAAAAGTCAGTTTATGTGTTTATACGAGTCGTCGGCTTTCGCTTCAGCTCGAATCCAAGAGATAGCGCCGCGAGCGGACGCACGTACCCGATCTGCACTCCTCGATCCCAAGCCACTACCGCTAAATCAATGCAGTGATCGGTTTATGCATTATTTTGAAGCCCATCAGTGGCCTCTCCATATTTTTGTGTTGCAATAAACCAGTTTTTCTTTCACCTTTAACCCGAGTTCGAGATTCTTTCATCTCCTTTTCTCCAGCTCCCCGCGAAATTCGTTCATGGTCCTTCGAACCGGATCATCAAGCTGATCGATCCCGCAAGTTAAGTGCTCAAGAGTGTAAGGTAAGCCTGTGATATGTGTCAGTGCAACGAAATGGGTGTGTTGAATCGAGACGAAAGTCAGCACGCGTACGCCGCCATTTTGTGTCGCGCCACGTTGCCACGTACTCGCATCGAGAAACGTGCTTGATCGAAAATGTGCTGCGTCGTGCCGGACCTGTTCATCCGGCCCTGATCCGGGAACGCAGGTCCGGCCCGGATGTGCCACGAGGTCATTTTCTAGTCGGGCGTCATGAAGAGGGAGAGTTGAACCCTACTCGTGTGAGGCCTCTTATCTGACCTTCTCAGCTCGCGAATCACGAGGATCGGACGCGTGGAATGCACTCGCTTAAGCTTCGGAAGCCGCGAGTGATTCTCATCACGCCACTGATGAAAGGTCGTTAATACATGAGCACATTCACGCGTCATTGTCTGGCGATTCGATTCTCGCCATGCCGCACTCTAGTGTGATGGTCCGAGTAAGTCACTGGAGCTTTGGAGTTTTCTTCTCGCCACGCTGAGGGCGACGCCCAAGGTGGTTCGAGATTCATGCATATTTACTGTCTCGCCACGTGCTCGAAGCTTGCAGTGTCTCGAAACGAGAACAGACTAGTGCAGCCGGAAATTTGCGAAATTAGAAGCGAATTGCCACACGTTGACCCGCCCGAATTCGGAGCAGAGTCTCCGCTCACGATGAGCGTCGAGCTGAACAATTGTGTACTTCCAAGAACCATAGATGGCCTCTGGGCGACCCAACAAGCGCTGGTGACGGTCATTGGGGACTTTACCGCTACTCTACGCGAGATCCCTGCTGATTCTTGGAAATGGGGCATGGCGCAGAGTAGAATGGAGCTTCTTCAGGGTTACTGACTGGACTTCCAGAGCAACCATCGTGACTTGATCTCAACAAACGACAACCTTGGTGAGGGCTACGACGCAAGACGAGTCTACACGAATATCGAGCAGCAGTATGTCACAGCTCAGTCACTGCTCTACGATACCCAGGGACGACTGGCACCGCACAGTGGTCTCAAAATAAAAAAAAAATGGGACAAATTCAGTCTTAGATCGAGTATTCAATAAAATCCATTTTTTTTAAATTAAAAACATATCTTGATGTACCTAGGAATGGAATAGAATACCGCTTTTTTGTATTATAAACCCGAATATAAGGTTAAAAAATCGATAAAGTTAACCTAAAATGCAATCATTATTTCCGCAATTTATAAAATGATTAAAAACAAAAATTTATTCTCCAAATAAGTGTAGATATGGGTTTTTGATGTATTTTTCGACGCTGAATCTGAATCCAATGTGGAAAATGCAATAAATCCAAAATCAGCCCCTAAAATAACGTAAAAACCGCCCTATTTCTCATAATATCAACTTATTTTTGATAGGCGAGTAAAGATATGGGTTTTCGATGTATTTTTCGACGCTGAATCCGAATCCGATGTCGGAAATATAATAAATAAAAAATCAACCCCTTTTAGGTTAACTTTATCGATTTTTTAACCTTATATGCGGGTTTATAATACTAAAAAGCGGTATCCTACTTCATTTCTAGGTACATCAAGATATGTTTTTGTTGTAATATAGAGTAAATATTATAATCTTATTAATATATATCGCCAAGTTCAACCAAGTTCAATATGTAATGGACTATATTGCGCGACAGAATGAGTGAGCGCGCTAACGAGTGTGTGAGGGGAACACACACATGTAAGTCTCCCCTCCTATGGTATGTGAGTGTATATCATGTGACCTCGATAGCTACCGAAGCTAAGCTATACTCTAAGCGCTGATTATACTGTACACGCTGTTCTCGCTCTCTCTCTCTCTCTCTGCTGTTAGACTCCGATGTGAGCGGACGTAATATTCACTGAGGCTACTGCCGACTTCTTATTACTTACTTACAATATATTAATATTATCTTAACCTCAGTCTTTTTATTTATCCACTATTCCAACATGGTAGCAGAGCGTTGGAGACTTTTATTTTCATTTTTTACATTAACCTTCGGGAAGATGTAAAAAACGAAGGGGGGTTAAAAAGTGAGGTTAGAAGAAAAGCCACGTGAAAAAGAAGTTAACGGTTATTGTTAACAACGTGAATCGCACAGTGAAAAATTGAGCAGTGAAATAAAAGGAGAAAATTCCTCGATAAAAATTATAAGCTTGTAAAGCATGAAAATTCGAATTTTGTGTTGAAACGTCTGTCAAAAAAAGAAAATTTCAAGTGAAGATTAACCAGTTAAGAAAAGGTTGAAGTCAAAAAATATATGCTCAGTGACGAAGATAAAGTTGTCAGGTACTAAACAAAAAGAAGATTTTTTAAAATTAACAAAGATTAAAGTGCGATGTCAATAGATTAAAGTCGGCAAGTGAAAAACGTGGTAACGTGCTAGTACAGAGCACATGGCAATTTTGAGGTTAAGCACATGTTTTTGTGGCTAAAGCAAAAATGAATCCAGAACACGATTTAGAAACTAAAGAAGCTCTTTGGAAAGAAAATATAAGAAATCCAATTAGAAAAATATTTTTGAAACAATTGAAGAAAATTATTATATTAAAAAATCAGATTAATGATTTTATTGGAATACAAAGAATGTGATGAACCAGCAACAAAAGAAATGCCTCAAAAATATACAGCCAAAGAAGCTGAGTGGAATAAGATGGATTTAAAAGCAAGAACAATGATAATTAGTACTATCTCCGATAAACAATTAGAGTATGTTGGTGAATGTAAAACAGCTCTCTAAATGATTAAAAAGTTTGATAAAATGTATCTAACACAGTCTCAGCTTTACAGATAATATGTAGAGGAAAAATAGAAGAAATCAAATTAAATAATTACAAAACAGTAGAAGAATTTTTTGTAGAGTTTGAAAAAGTAACTAACGAATTCAAAACGGCTGGTGGAAAATTAGAAAAAACTGAAAAGTTGAGATATTTGATTAGAGCCTTACCGCCAAGCTATAGTTATATTGGTGACTTTATAGACGTCATCCCCGAAGCCCAAAGAACAGTCGACTATGTCAAGTCGAAAATTAAAGAATAAAACATGACGAAATCAGAGTCAAATAACAAGAGCAACGTCAGTACTTTTGCAACTCAAGCAAAAGGTAAATGCTACAATTGTGGCAGAAGCGGACACTACAAGAGTGAATGTACGAGTCCACAGCAGCAGAGCAACCGGGGTCGTGGTGCTCATTACAACCAAAGTCAACGAGGCCAATCCAGTCAAGGTCGACGAGGTCATCAAAGAGGCTACAACAGAGGCGGAAACTACAGAGGTCGTGGCCGAGGCAGAGGACAAGGTCAACCCAGAGGTGACTCTTTAAGCGAGCAACAGGGCAACTATTCATCTGAATCATGGACAACACAGGTATGCCACGACTCGAACAATTCTTATACCTACCCTCGGGAAAAGTATCAGAATAATAAAACAAGTGAAGTATATCACGTAACAGGTTGTAGCGAAAATTGTAGCGAAATCGATTGGTTGTTAGATAGTGGTTGCACAGATCATATTATAAAAAATGATAAATTCTTTGATAAATGTGTAGATTTGAAAAATCCTGTTGATGTAAAATTACCAGACGGTAAAATGTTAAAAGCAACCAAAATAGGTACTGTTAAAACTTATTTTAAAAATTATTATAGTCAAAAATATGTTGATATAAAAAATGTCTATTACGTTGAAGGAATTAAACAAAATTTGATGAGTCTTGCAAAAATAACTGAAAATTATACAGTATTAGCAAATAAAGATATTGCAAAAATTTTTAATAAATCTAGAGAGTTAATAGCCGTAGCATACAAAAAGGAAAATTTGTTTTATATGAAAAGTTTTGTATTAGAAAAGAAAAATAAATCCATGTATGTAAATTCAATAAAACTAACTGACAAAGAAAAATGGCATAGAGCATTAGGCCATGTAAATTTTCAATATTTAAATAAATTAGTAACTAATAGATTAGTTGAAGGACTGCCAGAAAAAATCGAAAATGTCGAAATGAAATGCGCAAATTGTGTAGAGAGTAAAATGGCAAATGTACCTTTTGATAATAACAGAACAAAAACTACTGAAATTCTAGAATTGATCCATACTAATTTGAATGGTCCACATAATACTACTGGTTATGGTGGAGAAAAATATTTCTTAACATTTGTTGATGATTATAGTAAGTGCACTAGAATCTTTTGTATTAAAAGTAAATCAGAGACTGCAAATTGTTTAAAAGAATTTGTAAATTTAGTAGAAAATAAATTTAATAAAAAGGTTAAAAAATTACGTTGCGATAATGGTAAAGAATATCTGAATCACGAAATCTACGATTTTGTAAAGTCTAAAGAAATTGAATTATTGCCATGCCCACCATACGTCCGTGAATTGAATGGAGTAGCGGAAAGATATAATAGATCCGCAATGGATATGGGTAGATGCTTAATGCGAGAAGCTAAAATTCATAGGCGCTACTGGCCCGAAATCATAAAAACGGTCGCGTATTTAAAAAATTGCACAATTGCAAATACAGCTGAAAATAAAACGCCATACGAAATATTCTTTGGTAAAAAACCTAATGTTGATCATTTAAAAATTTATGGCAGTCGAGTCTTTGTAAGAGTACCAGAAGCTTTACGAAAAAGCAAATGGGACGATAAAGCACAACTATGCGTACTTGTAGGCTATGTTGAAAACGGTTATAGAGTTTTAGTTAATGGAGAATAATCAATGCAAGACATGTTCAAATAGTTGAAGAAAATACTCAATTAATTTTTCTAGAAAAATGCGATGATGAAAAAGATAGAGATTCGGAAAATAGTGAATCTATAAATAAAGAAAACGAAATACTAGACAATGAATCCGAAATCGATGAAAATGAATATGATGTAAATTCAAATAAACGAAACACTTATCTCTACTCAGACCTTCGGGGAAAGTAGATCAGATAACGAACCAAATCTTGACGTTGTTAAAAACGCAAATGAAAATGCAGAAAATTTAACTGTGAAAAGAACGTCCAATAGAAAGAAAAGTCCTATAAGTAGATATGGTAATCCTGTAACTCATTTCATTTATGTAAACCATATTGATGCAAATGTACCGAATACATTTGAGGAGTCGATAAACTCCAACGAATATAAAAATTGGAAAATTGCTTGGACTCTGAAATTAATAGCTTAAATAAAAACAATATGTGGCAAATTGTTGAAAGACCAAATAATAAAAAAGTTATTGATGTAAAATGGGTCTACAAAAAGAAAAATAATAATGTTGATAAAGCTAGATTAGTTGTAAGAGGTTTTCAGCAAAGAGAATACATTGAAAATGTTTATTTGCCAGTAGGTAGAATGCAAACTTTGAAAATTCTACTGTCATATAGTAAAAATAACTTGTTTATTGAACAAATGGGTGTTGAGACAGCATTCTTAAATGGTCATGTAAAATCAGAAGTATACATAAATCAACCGAAAGGTTATGAAACAGATGACAATAAAGTTTACAAATTGCAAAAAGCACTATATGGTCTCAGAGAAAGCCCAAGAGCTTGGTATGAATGCTTCAATAAATTCATAGAAAGTTTAAATTTCGTAAGAAGCAATTATGATCATTGTTTATATGTAAATAATACAAGCAAAGACCCAACATATATATATATATATATATATATATGTTGGGTCCCAAAATATATGTATATATGTATGCAAAGACTAGTATATATATATATATATATATATATATATATATATATATACTAGTCTTTGTAGATGATCTCTTAAATTGTTGCAAAGATCAAATTAAAATAAACAAAGTAAAAGCTAGTCTAATGTAAAGATTTGCAATGAAAGATATGGGCAAAATAAGCCAACCCATTTGAACTAAAATGACCTTAAGTCAAACCAAATATATTGAATCTTTAGCTATAAAATACACTTTAGAAAATGCCAAACTGTATGATACTCCAATGGAGACTAACCTAAAACTAGAACAAGCTAGTAATATTGATGAAAATATAAAATACAGAAATTTGATTGGCGAATTATTATATATAAGTACAGGCACAAAGCCAGACATTGCGTTTAGCGTAAATTACTTCAGTCGATACCAAAGTTGCTACGACCAAGCACATTATAAATATCCAATGTGAATTTTAAAGTATTTATATAAAACTAAAGATCTCAAATTAACGTACTGCAATAATGTAAATAGCGAAATATTAGATTGTATGGTAGATTCTGATTACGCAGGCGATAGTGTAGATAGAAAATCTACAACAGGTTTTGTAATTAGATTATTTGGTAACTTAATTTTTTGGAAAACACATAAACAAACAACGGTAACAAAATGTTCAACTTTCGCAGAATATACTGCAATGTCCAAAGCAGTAACAGAAGTACTGTTTATCAAAAATTTATTAAGCGAATCATTTGATATAAAATTTATTAAACCGATCAAAATGTACGAGGATAACTCAGGCGCAATTGTGATTGCCAAATATGGTAATTTCACTAAAAATTCTAAGCACATTGAAGTGCAATACCATTATATAAATGAAAATTATGAGAATGGAGTAATCGACGTTGTTAAAATTGATTCGGAATTTAATTTAGCTGATATGCTAACTAAAAGTCTAGACAAAACAAAGTTCCTAAAAAATAGACAAGCGTTAATACTAATCTAAAATTGCTAGTTCAACGGAAAAATCCCAAGTTCAATTGTAAAATCCCAAGTTCAACGGAGAAATCCCAATTTCAATTGTAAAATTCCAAGTTCAGTTGTATAACTCACGTTCACTCGAAATCCATGAAATTAAATAAAGCGATATCTATGTAAATGGAATAAGATTATAAATTTAAGGAGAAATGTTGTAATATAGAGTAAATATTATAATCTTATTGATATATATCGCCAAGTTCAACCAAGTTCAATATGCAATGGACTATAGTGCGCGACAAAATGAGTGAGCGCGCTAACGAGTGTGTGAGGGGAACACACACATGTAAGTCTCCCCTCCTATGGTATGGGAGTGTATATCATGTGACCTCGATAGCTACCGAAGCTAAGCTATACTCTAAGCGCTGATTATACTGTACACGCTGTTCTCGCTCTCTCTCTCTCTCTCTCTCTCTGCCGTTAGACTCCGTGAGCGGACGTAATATTCACTGAGGCTACTGCCGACTTCTTATTACTTACTTACAATATATTAATATTATCTTAACCTCAGTCTTTTTATTTATCCACTATTCCAATAGTTTTCAATTTAAAAAATGGATTTTATTGAATACTCGATTTAAGACTGAATTTGTCCCATTTTTTGATTTTGAGACCACTGTGCACCGCCCGCACCAGGCGGAACTCCCGGGGACCACGGGGGTCGAGATGGCCTGGCTCCCGGTGTGGGACATCAACATCTGCCTCGAATGGACGTCCCAACGTTCTCAGGGCGACGTGAAGAATGGGAGTCATTTCGAGACCTATTCCGTGCTCTCATTCACGACGATCCGCGCCTCAGCGACGTCGCCCGATTTTACTATCTTAAAACCCACGTCCAAGGTGAAGCTAAGGCGGCTCTCAACACTCTGAAGCTCACCAATAGCAACTATGCCTCAGCCTGGCACCTTCTAGAGTCACGATACGAGAATCGACGCCTCCTTGTGCAGGATCATCTCGCCGCTCTACGCAATCTTCGACCTCTTCGTGAGGAGACCTCGACGGGCCTTCAAACTCTACTCGACATGCTAACCCGCCATCGAGACCAGCTGCAGATCCTCAAACGTCCCTTGTCAGAGTGGGATGACTGGTTCATCTCCAATGCTGCTTTATGCATGGATCCCACGACCCGGTGTGCCTGGGAAAGTGATCTGAAGAAAATGAACGCCACAGGCGCGCCTCTGCTTCAACTGCCTCCGGACAGGACACTCAGCTCGAGCTTGCCTCTCCAGGTCCGTCTGTCAGACATGTCAAGCGCTGCATCACACCTTGCTGCACAGTGATGACCGCAAATGAGCCGCGGACGGCTCCAACGCTGAAGTGCCAGCCAAAAGGCAAAAGCCGGCTTCTTCCAACGTCACCTCAGAGTCGACTGGCGCAGAACCTCCGTCTCCGCCCTAACTTTGACTAGTCGTGCTGCCAACAGCCACTCTCCAGATCAGCGGAGGCCGAGCTCGAAAATTTGCCACGAGGGCTCTACTGGACTCTTGCTCCGAAACATCGCTTGTCTCGCTTCGGTTGACCAACAAACTCGACATCATTCTGGACCGAAGCGAGGTCACCATCAGCGTCGGAGGATGAGCATTCGAGCATATTTGAAGGTTCCGCTGTTTTTGCATCTACCAAATTACCCGGAGCATGGGATTTTCGAAGCCCATTGCCTGTGACATTTCGGCATTACTACGCCAGTAATGCCCATCGATGAACGAGCACGCGCTGCGTGGCAAGATCTGAAGCTCGCCGACCGACGCTTTAGCCTCTCTGGAAAGATTGAGCTGCTGATTGGGGCCAATGCCCTTCCTGAGATTCTAAGACCAGGATTGATTCGAAGAGCTAACCTAGTAGCGCAGCGCACAGCTGTTGGGTGGACAATCTTCGGGCGCCTTCATGCTTGGCCCTCCAAAGCAACGCCGAGCCCCAATGGCATCATCAGCTGATTAAAGCCGCTTCTGGGAGATGGAAGACATCCCTCGCTCCATTCGCCGAGCCCCGAAAGACGAAACCTGTGAATGCTTATTTGCGAGCCACGGATGAGATGCAGATGGCCGATATGTCCTGCATCTTCCTGTAAAACCAGGAGTAGAAGCTTCACTTGATGACAGTTTAAAGGGAGCCCTCCGATCTCTTCATCGACGCATGAGGCATGATCCGCTATTGGCGCTCCAGTACAAACGCTTCATCGAAGACTATCTTAAACTCGGCCACATGTGGATCGTCAAGCCTTCTGACCTGCGGACAGCGCGCACTATCTGTCACTATATATGCATCACGCGATCTGGCAACGAGGCGATTAAGGTCGAAAGGTAAGAGTCGTCTTCGATGCGTATCATGACAGGACGCAGCTTGAATGACATTCTCTACACTGGAAGAAAACTTCAGACATCACTTTGGTGCGTGTTGACTCGTTGGAGACGACATTGAATCGCGTTTTGCGCCGATATCAAAATGATTTATAGGCAAATCCGCATTGATGAACGTGACGTTGAACTCCAGCGGATCGTTTGGAGTCCTGATGAGAACACGGAGCCGCTACACTTCCAACTGCTCACGGTGAAGTATGGAGAATCCTGCGCTCCCTATCTGTCGCTGCGTGTGCTTGAGCAACTGTGCCGCCGCGAAGGCGATTGTTCCCCGGACGCTGTACAAGCTGTATTGAAATACCGATACATTGACGATCTCCTAACAGGCGCCGACGATCTTGAGAGTGCGCAAGAGCTGAGGAACGAGATCATCTCCTTACTGAAGGCCGGTGGCTTTCCGCTCGGTAAATGGGTCGCCAACACTCCAAAGCTTCTTGAAAACCTCGCCAACGAAGACCGTCTACGACCAACGTGGCGCCATCTCCGAGCCGAGGGTCCTGTGAACGAGCTGAGCATCAGCTGGAATCCGGTGGACGACATTTTTCGCCTCACCCCTCCTCAGATCAGGAGTTGCCAGTGGACCAAGCGCGAGGTCCTATCTGTGATAGATGCTCTGTTCGATCCGTGAGGGTGGCTCGCACCCGCCGTGTTGTTGGAAAAACTGTTGATGCAAGACCTCTGGAGAGCTCGCCTCGACCAGGATGAGACGCTTCCTTCGACTTTCGCCCATCGGTGGAACGCCATTCAAGAAGGATTCCAGAGCGTCTCAGAGATCGTGATCCCACGTTTGATTCAGACCGGCGCCGAGCGAGAAGTTCAGCCAGTCGTCAGTATTCTCGCTGCCAAAACTAAGCTGACGCCAATACGGAGTTTGAAACCTGAATCAACCCCAACCCCGAGCATGACCATACCAAGATTGGACCTGTGGGCCGCTCTGATTTCTGCTCGGCTACTGCAGATTCTGTCGGCGGAGTTGGACACTGGACCACTGCCACGCATGATGCGACTCACAGATCGTGCTGAGCTGGTTGAGATTGTCGGAGCCAGTGGGAAACTCCCTGGTGGACAACTACATAAGTCACATCCAGAAAACGCTGCCCTCCAATCTGTGGCGCTACGTCCCAACCTGCTCTAATCCTGCAGACCTGGCCAGTCGCGGAGCAGACCCACCTCCACCGATCGCCAGAATGATGGAAGGGGCCTGCGTGGTTGAGCGAACCCTTTGCCGCCTGGCCTTAAGAGGAGCAGCGGTTGCCAGCCGCTGACATCCATCAGCCGGCGTCTCTCATTCTGGCGTGCACGCTGTAAGGTAACGGCGCAGACTTCACAACTCTATTTTCAGACCTCAACACCCTGATTTGATTTGTGGTCCGACTTCGGCACTGGGTCCGCTGACGCCTGGCCATGACTCAAACGGCTCCAGTTCTCGATTCCAACACGGTGCAAGAATGTAACGCCGCGTTCGCAGCGTGCGTAAGCTTGAGCCAGCAGCAATTCTTTGCCAACGAACTGGATGCTGCGCCGGAATCAGGCACTTCCTGCTCGTCACTCATTACGGAGCCTTGACGTCTTTATTAGCCCGGACGGCCTTCTGAGAGTCGGCGGCAGACTCGAACACTCCAATTTGTCGTATGATCTGCGGCATCCATCAATTCTACATGGAGCTTCCCATCTGGCGCGTCTGGTCATCGATTGGGCCCATCGCCTCTCTCTATACGGTACACAAATGGATTCAGTCGCGGTGCAACATTCGCGTCGGCAACCTGGTCATCATCCTTGACGCCTCTCTTTGGCGGCTGAACGGAAAATGGCCTGTGGGTCGTGTCACTCAAGTCCATCCCGGTCCCGACGGTCTCGTTAGGGCCACGACCGTGAGGACCGCAAGCGGAGAATACACTCGCCCCCTCGTCAAGCTTTCGGCGCTTCCCGTGCCAACAAACAACGAGGTCAATCCATCGGCGTGCCCCGAGGAGGTAGCTGCCCTTTAACTCTTTGTTCAAGGAACGAGGCGAGCGGATTGTTGCTTCTAAAACGCTGCAGGGAGTCGTCGGCTTTCGCTTCAGCTCGAAACGAAAAGATGGCTCCACTAGCGTGCCGAGGCGTCATGGCGGGCGGCGTCGCTCCGCGCGCTCATTCCCGATTCAGTCTTCTGAGCGGACGCACGTGCCCGATCTGCACTCCTCGATCCCAAGCCACTAAATCAATTCAGTGATCGGTTTATGCATTATTTTGTATCCCATCAGTGGCCTCTCCATATTTTTGTGTTGCAATAAACCAGTTTTTCTTTCATCTTTAACCCGAGTTTAAAAGTGTAAAAAAAAAAATATAAGCATCTTTAGCACCTTTCGACCATGTTTTTTTTAGTAACATTTTTATCATTAACATGAAAACACTGATTGTTTTGTAGCAAAATATTAGTATGGTGGCTATGATTGATAATGTATGTTGAAAAAATTTAGATAGGTATACATTTTTGCTGTCCACAAATATTATTATTACACTAACAAGGAAAGGTACCCAACCCGAACTCACCGATTTTGATGATTTTCATATATGTTGTAGAACATACAAAAATAAGAGACACGTATTTTTTTTATCGGCTAATTTTCACTTTTAAGGGGTAAAAACCTCCCCTAAAGTTAACCCCCAAAAAGCGTTTTTTTTAAATATCTCGGCTTAAAATTAATATTTTTCAATGAAACAAATTGGAGGTTATTTCTTACAAAGAGAGCAAGTATTTCATGGTGATTTGAAGAGTAAGGGTAGCATCCCCTATTTTTTAGGGGTTGAAAACATATATTTTTTGGCATAATTTTATAATAAAAATGTTTAAACCGACTAAATAAAATTGGAAAAAATGTTTAAACATCCTTAATAACAAAATTTAGTTGACGTCTTTCGGTGTTTTCATAAATATTATCCC
>JAZHPH010000207.1:78130-155201 GCA_037356405.1 Nasonia oneida | reverse complement strand
GTAAGAGTGGTAATTATATATATATATATATATATATATATATATATATATATATATATATATATATATATATATATAAAAATCGATATTTTAGCAGCTTCTAACTCTGCTCTTCTCGGAGGAGGTTCCGCCGAATCCTCTCTCCATCGCTCTGGTTTGCAAGGGTGTAATCGGAAATTATAACTTTCGAGTTCTCTATTTACAGCACTTTATTCTCTCACCCGTTCTCCGATCCGTTACAAAATCTCTACGTGTTGGATTTCTAATATAATACAGTAGATGTCACTGTGAGTAGTTTTTATTGGTGGAGTGTCGCGACAAATATGTATCCCTTCTGTTTGAATGACGCCGAGTAAAAGTCTGAAAATGTAATCCATTCGCATAGAGCGTATAGTTTAATTTAAAAAAATAAATAAATGTGTAAGAAATTAATCTCTGCGTAATTCTACATGGTTTGAGGTATATATTTTTGTAAAATAACTAATAAAAGCATTCATTTTTGTTATGAAAAAACGAGCACTGCGATACTCACATGTACACGCGAATATTAAGAACATTTTCTTTATTACAGGCGCTAGCTTTGCAATTTTGTAATTCAAGATTAAAATAAATCAATTAAGTAAAAAAGGAGATCAACCCGTTTTATTGCTTCCTTTAAAAAAGAAAATCAACAGGTTATGGGCCCAGGATAGAAACGAGGTTAGGTCTAGTCATATATTGCCAGTCAGTGAGACTGGCAATATATGACATAACCCTTAAAAAGAAGTCAAGCGAGTCTATGCAAGAAAGTTTAGCTTGTCAGCAAGTCTGTTTGTCAGTGAAATATTGAATCATGGAAGCGAAACCTAGACAAACTGATAGAAAGGTCGGATATCACCGGGTCTAGTAACTACCTAGCATGGCGTTTTAAATTAGATTTAATTCTGCGTACAAAAGGATTGTTTGATGTAGCAACAGGAGTAACAGTGAGGCCCTTTGATGGAGATAATACTCTCGATTCCTGGGTTAAAAAGGACCCAGAGGCACAAACAATCATTGGCATAAATGTAGATGAGAACATTGCCTTAAAATTGCGTGTATGCACATCAGCTGCACAAATGCTTGAAAGACTAGAGACACTATACGGCAAGAAGTCTCAAGCAACGCAAGACTGTATACGTATTCAATTCTTTGGATACAAATATATTGAAAATAAAACGCCTGTAGAAAATTGTTTAGCAATAGATGAAGAATATTAAATTCCTTACCAGACAGATTTCAACATTTTTATTCTGCATGGGACTCTACTGCGAGTGTAGATAAAACTGTTTCTAAATTAATGGAATGGCTGCAACAAGAAGTGCAAATGTCGTGAACAGCAAAACACTGAAAATACTCTCTTGTCTAAAACCAAACAAAAATTCAATAAAAAGTTTCAAAGTAAATCTTACTCAAATACGCAAGCTGCAAGTCAAAATAAAAAGTCAGTAAATCAAAGTAAATGCTACAAGTGTGGAATGCATGGTCATGTTAAAAGCTAGTGCCACAATAAACCCTGTCAGGAGTATATAGATTATTGTAAAAGAACATATAAATGTAATAACTGTCAAGAAACAGAGCACTTTGCAAAAGAATGTCCAAAAAAGGAAAAGGATGCGAAACTCTTCTTATCAGTCGCATTATCAGCAGCAGATATGAGCAGTATATCTAATGATAGAGAGTCCTGGTATCAAGATAGTGGAGCCACGCATCATATGACTGGTAATTTAAAGTGGATATCGAATCTCACAAACATGGTAGACCAGTACAAGTAAAACTTGTCGACTCCTCAACATTAGAATGTCGCAGCATGGGTAACGTGCATATGAATGCCTATGATGGAAAGAAGTGGTATCCCATTGTACTTGAACGTGTCTTATATGTGCCAGAAATGACGTTCAATTTATTTTCTCTAACAACTGCATTAGATAAAGGATATAAACAACAAGTAGATGCCAAACAGTCAGTTATTTTGGAAAACAACAATCCTGTATTAATCGGTGAGAGAATTGGAGGTTTATTTCGCATGAAATTCAATCAAATGAAAGAACATTGTTTGTCTGCAATCTCAATCAAAGTCTGGCATGAGCGTCTGGTTTATCAAAATATAGCATACGTGAGAGATATTCTCAGAAGAAATGATATAAAATTTATAGATGATTGGGAAGGACATGTATGCGAAGGATGCACATATGGAAAACAATGTCGAGTTTCTCACGAAATAAATACAACAGTAGCAGAAAAATGTCTTGATGTAGTACATGTTGATTTAGGAGAAATGAATGAAAGATCCTTGGGAGGATCAAAATATTTCTTACTATTCAAGGACGACTACAGTCATTTCAGAACAGTCTATTTCCTAAAGAATAAGTCAGAAGCAGTAGATAAGCTAAAAATATTTTTAAATTTAGTCAAAAACCAGTTTGGATGACAAGTGAAAATTTTGAAATCAGATAATGCGACAGAAATAAAGAATGAAAATAGTCGAAATCTACTTGAAGAGCTAGGAATATTTCATCTAAGATCTGCTACGTATACACCAGAACAAAATGGGAGAATCGAAAGAGAAATGCGGACGATCGTTGAAGCAGCTGGAGCAGAAATGTATGCTGAAAAACTGAGTATCAAGCTATGGGCTGAAGCCCTAAATTATTCAGTATTTATCCTAAACCAAACAGGAACTAGCTCTATCAAAGGAAAGAGCCCAGCTGATCTGTGGTTTGGACGTCATGTGGATTTAAAGTCCATGAAACCTTTTGGATGTGAGTGCTATGTGCTCTCTCCAGAACATGAACGTAAGAAGCTTGATAAAAAGAGTACAAAAGGAATATTAATGGGTTACGACACAGAAGAACAAGGATATCGTGTATATATCCCTGAAAAGAAAAAGATTATTATATCTTGCGACGTACTCTTCAAGGAAAATTTGTTAGTAGAAGATAGCTCTGTAAAAATCAATCTTGACACGTACAGCGAAAACAAAATTGAAAATGAGAAAAAGGATGCAGAAGGATAGGAGGAGCTAGATCGAAGCAGCCAGGATGACCAAGACTTTCATAGTATAGAAGATGAAGATGAAAATGAAGAAGATGAACAACTCGAACAAATTGAAGAGCCTGAAAACTCAAGAAATGAGGAAGAAAACTCAAAGGAAAGAGTACCGCAATTAAACCTAAGAAACAGGAGACTGATTAAACCTCATCCTAAATATAATGATTACTATACTAATTTTCTAGCTTTAATAGGTGACTCAGAAAACTTGTCCACGAAAGAAGCTCTTGATGACATTGAGTGGAAGCGTGCCATGGATGACGAGATGAGATCAATGAGGAAATTAAACACCTGGAAACTGATTGATGCACCACCGGATCGAAAGATACTATCATGTAGATGGGTATTTCGCATTAAAGGAAATGGTCGAAAGAAAGCTCGTCTTGTAGCCAGAGGTGATGGTCAAGGGTTTGGTGTAGATTACTAGAAAACATTTTCGCCAGTAGCTCGTCATGCCAGTATAAGACTGCTATTAAGTTACGCTGCCAAAGAAAATTGTTGTATCAAAACTTTTGATATTAAGACTGCCTTTCTAAATGGGGACCTAAATGAAGATATATATATGTCTCAACCAGAAGGATATAAAGATGGAAGTGATAAAGTATGTAAGTTACTCAAAAGTGTTTATGGACTAAAGCAAGCTCCAAAGTCATGGAATGCTAAACTCACTAGTTGTTTAGAAAGTCTGAATCTCGTGTCGACAGATGATGATCCCTGCTTGTTTTATAATAAATCTCGTACTATAATACTAGCTGTATTCGTAGACGATGGACTAATTACAGGTAAATACAAGGCTGAAGTTGACAATATATTGTCAAATCTAGAAAAGAAGTTCGAAATTACTTCTGATAATCCTAGTCAAGGAAAATTGCACTACCTAGGAATGGACATAAATCTTATGAAAAACGGTATATTGCTGAATCAAATCAAGTATGTAGAGAATATGTTAAATAAATTTGGATTCAGCGATGCATATGCAGTGTCCACACCAATGGAGCCTGGGATGATGACTGACAAGCTTATGAACGATATAGAACTTCAAAACAAACCTTATCGTGAGGCAGTGGAAACTCTTTTGTATCTCAGCACAATGTCAAGGCCTGATATAAGCTTTGCCGTGAATTTTGTCAGTCGTCAGGTCAGTAATCCAAAAACAAGTCATTGGAAAATAATTGAACGCATATTTAGGTATCGCAAAGGGACTATGCAGTATGGTATATTCTTCACTGGTAACAACAAACTACAAGTATACACTGACTCAAACTATGGAGGAGATGGAATGGAATAAAGTCTTTGCGGGCAAAAGTGGTGGGATAACCCTGGTTTCTCAAAAAAAAAAACTCAATTCATAAATAAACGGCAACTTTTCGTCCCTGGTGGGGACCTCTTCAAGCATTTATTAAAACAGAAAAATTATAAATGTATAAAAATATTTACAAAATATGGAAATCATTAATATAATTGTTGCGCAGCAGTCGAAAAAACTTAATGTTCATACCATAAAAATTAAATAAATAATATCACAAGAGACAAACGTGTCTCTCTTATCGTAAGTGTTGTCAGTCTGTGGAAGCCGTATAAGAAACATAAGTATGTACAGAGTCTGCGCGGCGGAGATGCCCGAAGTTACCTGAGCTCACTTATTCACGCATACATAGACAGCCCATGTTCAACCCAGGGAAATTCGAAAAAGAGAGAAGTTATACAGTAATAGAATTTGGTTTATTTAAATATTTATTTAGTTTATTGTATTGTTAACTAATCGTGTTACAATCTTCTTGCTTATTAATATTGTTCTTGTTAATGTTAATAAATATACTCTCAGATATTAATCTTTTGAAATTATTTTGTCCTTTGTCTAAAATTTTAACATTATCAAAATCAAACCTATGTGAAAATTCATTTATATGAGTGGGAATAGGTAATATTTTGTCTAACGGAGGTTTCTTGTGTTCATCTATTCTCTTTTTCAAATTTCTCTTGGTTTGGCCTACATAAGCAGCATTACAATTATTGCACGGAATCTCATATACAACATTGGTCTCGCACCATTTATCAAGCTTGTATTTACCTAACTTAATAATATTATTTAATTTATTTGACATACAAGGAACCACAGTAAAGCCATATTTTTTGAGAGCTGACTTACATGTAAAAAATAATTTTTCATGATACGGAATCGACATAACATTCTGACTGTAGAATCATTATTTTTGGAATGGATTTTAGTTCAACCAGTGGAATACTGATAGAAAACGGAGGACCTTTGGTTTGGATTGTGCAAAAACAAAAACAAGTTGCCATTTCATCAGCTGAAGCAGAGTATCGAGCAGCTGTAACAGGAATCTCAGAAGTTAGTTGGATTAGAAGATTAATAGAAGAATTAAAATTGGAAGATGTATCACATCCAACTGAACTACTTATAGACAATCAAGCTGCCCTTCACGTGTTGGAGAATGCTGAAGAAGGCAAAATTACCAAAGGAAAGAAACACATTGAAATAAAACGGAAGTTTATTAGTCAGCATATTGGTATAACAGTTAATCCAATTTATGTAAAATCAAAGGACCAAGTGGCGGATATTTTCACAAAACCTTTGAGTAAAGGACCTTTCTTGTATTTGCGTAGAAAACTACTCAAGGAGGAGTGTTGGGTTTCTAATTTAATACAGTAGATGTCACTGTGAGTAGTTTTTATTGGGGGAGTGTCGCGACAAATATGTATCCCTTCTGTTTGAATGACGCCGAGTAAAAGTTTGAAAATGTAATCCATTCGCATAGGGCATATAGTTTAATTTAAAAAAAAAATAAATGTGTAAGAAATTAATCTCTGCGTAATTCTACATGGTTTGAGGTATATATTTTTGTAAAAAACTAATAAAAGCATTCATTTTTGTTATGTAAAAACGAGCACTGCGATACTCACATGTACACGCGAATATTAAGAACATTTTCTTTATTACAGGCGCTAGCTTTACAATTTTGTAATTCAAGATTAAAATAAATCAATTAAGTAAAAAAGGAGATCAACCCGTTTTATTGCTTCCTTTAAAAAAGAAAATCAACACATTCACTCTCTCTCTCTCTCTCTCTCTCTCTCATACACTCTCTCGCGTTCACCTCCGGTTGCTGCTCGACGTTATCCTCGCGTCCGCGATCACGCTTCTCTCTCTCCTTCGTTCTCTCTCTTTGTTCTCTCACTCTCACAAGCACACTCTCTCGACCACGTTCGCCTTCGCACTCCTCTCACGATCGCGTCCGCGAATCTCCTAACTCGTCTCTGAGTACCTACTTAGTTTTCGCCTCGACGCCTAGACTGACGTTGGCAGCTCGACTCGGAATGGGAACTTCCTGGAGATGACCTTGGCGCAGCTTCCTCTCTCGTTCCCTCGGTTGAAGTGGCCTCGGAAGTCTACACGTTTCTCTGTTTCTCTTCTCTTTTCCTCGGCGCCGTCCTTCCTCCGCTCCGGTGATGTTCCATATTCACGTGCACTACGCGCACTCACGATGTACCTCGGGAAAAATAGCACAAAATTTAGAAAAGCCCTGGCAACTTAGCTGTCGCCAGTGGTTCTCCGCGTTCGCCTAACTTGCCTACACGCGACGTGCAAAAGGCACCGTCGCAATTTCAATGCGTAATAATACCCGTGCGCAACGTCGGTTGCTTGCTAAACTTTTTGCGGGGCATTTGTGACGTGGCCAATCTCAAGGAAAATTGAAAAGTCTCTCGCGAGGCCCGAGGCCCGCACAATTAATTTTTACGCGTTTCTCGGAGGAGGTTCCGCTGAATCCTCTCTCCCTCGCTCGGGTTTGCAAGGGGGTAATCGGAAAGTACTACCGTCAATTTCTCCTTTTACAGCATTTTATTCTCTCGCTCGTCCTCCGATCCTATACAAAACACTCTAATCATTCACTCTTTCTCGCGCTCACCTCCGTTCCAGCGTGTCGCGTCGCAATTTACGAACAAAGGCGCGCGCTCCCGCGAGCCACGCCGTCGCGGCCGATGCCGAATTTTTCGACGAAGCGGTTGCTGCTCGTTGTGGTCCTCGCGTCGGCAATCGCGCTTCTCTCTCTCCTTCGTTCTCTCTCTCTCTCTCTCTTTGTTTCTCTCACTCACACAAACACACTCACAATCACCATCGCCTTCGCGCTCCTCTCACGATTACGTCCGCGAATCTCCTAACTCGTCTCTGAGTACATCTACTTATTTTCGCCTCAACGCACAGTGTTCCCAAACGCCGAAAAAGTGATCAAAAGTCTTGATTCACTCGAAATTACGGTCAAAATGACTCTATAAGGGCTCATTTTGTTCGTTGTGTAATAGGGAACCAAAAAAAGTGTATTGCCGAAATATCTGACAGTATATTATATATATATATATATATATATATATATATATATATATATATATATATACAATATTGACGAATATAGCACACTTTCCCTTATATCGGATATATCACTTTTTCCAAATCGAATATCTTCACAAAAAATGGAGATATCGATCTGATTTTTTTTCTTAATTCAACCGTAGGTCATACCAATTGATGAAAAATTATTGGAAATGCATCCCCCATTGAGGGGGTGAAATTAGGGGGTTGGAGGGTGAAAACATGGAAATTCGCCGAAAAAATACTTCAAGGGTTTTCGTGAATGCTGAAGACGATTATGGCAATGATTTTATTAACAGCCCTCACTTTGACCATCCTATCCCTCACTCTAGGGGTGAGTTTGGGGGGTTGGAGGGTGAAAACATGGAGAATCGCCGAAAAAATGCTTCAAGGGTTTTCGTGGATGCTGAAAACGATTGTGGCAATGATTGTATTAAGAGCCCTCACTTTGACCATCCCATCCCTCACTCTAGGGGTGATTTTGGGGGGTTGGAGGGTGAAAACATGGAGAATCGCCGAAAAAATGCTTCAAGGATTTTCGTTGATGCTGAAGACGATTATGGCAATGACTTTATGAATAGTCCCAACTTTGTTTATGGTTTTCCGTTACCATCCCTTAATTCAAGTGTGAGAGTGAGAGGCAGAAGGGCTGAAATAGTTTTATTTACGGCTTAACTATAATAGCCAATTTATTATTTGAAAAGCGAGAATAAAGTAGTTTTTTATTCCCTCGTATTTTTTTTCTGCATTTGCGGGAATAAAGTAACTCTATTTTGGCAAAACAGAATTCTTGATAATTTTTGAAATTTTTAAATTTTAAGAAAAATTAAAAAAAAATTAAAAATTTTATAAACTGAAAGACTTTGGTAAGAATATTTGTAACAATAAAATCAAGTTCTATGATTTTTTTGGCGATGATCTATGTGGCGCAATTTATTTCTATAAGCAAACATGTATTTAAATAATCTGTCACTAAGCTTTGAATTTTTAGTAAATGATGGACATTAAGAAACCGTTTTTTCCTACGACGACTTTCTTTATTTTTATGTTTTCTACCTCTGTGATTTTTTTAGGAATGCTCCAAGCAATTCATAAGCTTTGCCACAGGCTTTAAATCTGAATTTTAATAATTTTATCACAAATTTATGGATATCTTTATTTTTAGCCAATGATACAGGGTCTCTGCCATTCTAGGACCCATACAGGAACTTTTGCACTATAAAAAGGTATTTCCGTGAATTTTTTGGTGGTCGTAGTCCGGATCGAAATCTTACTTTCAACAATATTGAGATTTAAATGGCTTATAAGATATAGGTATTATATATATATATATATATATATATATATGACTTTAAGGGTATTTTAATTAAAAAGGTGAGAAAATTTTACAAAAAAAAGTATATCCATGTCTATAGTGAAAAATGCTTCTCTGAGGAGCTATGAATTAATTAATTTGTGCTAAAAACCCAAAAATTGCCAAAATTGACATCTTTGGCTCCCTACCACTTTGGGAAAAAATAATTTAAAAATCTGAAATAATTTAGAGGCATTGGAAACTGTTTCTGGAACATATTTACCGTAGGTTGAAGAAGAAAAAGTTTGATCTTCGATTTGACAGAGTATGTATGTATGTGTGTGTGTATGTGTGGTAAATGTTTAGTTAGATGCATACATGCATATATACTTTTAATATTAGAATCAATACTAATTTTGGAAAATTTCTATTCCCTTCGTTATATATATATAAACCTGTCGCGCAAAACATAAACAAGCAACACGTGTGTGTATATATGTCGCGCGAAACATAAACAGACAACACCATGAGTATAAAGGTAGGTCGAAAGCGTGAGGATCGTTAGTGTGTTAGCAGTCGTATATTAGCTTTTTTTGACGAGACAACTGAAAAAGAGGTTAGATTTTTTATTGTTCATTATGTGTGATTATTATGTTAACTACAGTGATATACAATGATATCTTACAATGAAAAATAATAAACATTTGAGTGAAGAAGAACGGAAAAAGCTGTTATCAACTTTATTATACGTTCTATTGATGTAGAATATAATGAAAATGTGATTAATATAATAAAAGAGAGACTTCGAATAAGCTTTTTTAATAACTACAACAGAAAACTGTATAAATATTCGAGATGCAATCGTAATTTCGCATTCTTCGAAACAAACAATGAAAAATGGCTGCAAGGAAAATTGAGATTAACTTTTGACTTATTAAACAATAATCCTGAATATGCAGGTAAGATAATTCAAAAATATATCGGTATAAACATTGTTATAGTCATAAAATTCCAATTTCTGTATGTATATGTGCACCATATACATAACATTGTTATTGCCAGCATCAGCGAGTCGAAGTAACACACACATACATATGCACACACTCACACAGAGCTTTATAAATTATTGGGTACGTTTTGTTTCAAAATTTCTCTTCAAGTCGCATATATGTATACGGCACTATATGTGTATTTGTGCGTACGTATTTTATTCAGATAAATTACATCTATAATATTCAATATACTTTCTAGACCAATTTCTGATGTAACTTCGTAATTATAATTTAAAATCAAGTTGTTCTTATCAATGTGTAGAAAACAAAATTATAAAGAAAAATGTATAATTTCGGGAAATCTATAAAAAAAAGAAACGTGTTTTAGAATTTCACTAAACTATAATATAGTTTCCATTCGATTTACAATTATGTAGCATTTTACGATTTCAAATTTTTATTTTATTATATCGATGAATGTTGCACATTTTAAACTTTGTAATAGAGATTGATAATTATATGAATCAAGGCAAATATACGATACTTCATCGTAATTTAGTTTTCATTCCTAGATATAAATATATTTTTCTTTTCGTCTGCTACATCATGTCATGAAATTATAGCTTTCAATTTAGTTTAAAATCTCCCTAAAATATTTTTTGTGAGCTATTTTGTGAGCCATTTAAAAACTGTCAGTATAAGTAAATGTCTCAGTTTTTACTCATACAAAATTGATTTACGTATTTTAATAAATAAAACATTGTTATGTCAATAACATGTTAATAAGATGCTTATAATAACTATTTTTTAAGAAAATAAACCTTACGGTCGACCTACAGTTGCATACGACGATGCTTCTACAGTTACTCAGAGAAGACGACAATATTCTTTGCGTCCAGCTATAATCGATACTCAATGTTACGAGACATCAAACAAAAATTAAGAGCTAATGGAAATCACAGTGGGGTAAAGTTGATGAACAAAATTGTTGATCCGGATACTGCATCTGAAATTTTAGAACTAATGAAGAAGCCTGCTGAGCGTTCACGCATGTCTCTTCAAGATGCTGTGAAATTAATTGTAAATGGTAACCTGAGTATATACACCTACAAGATATCGAGGAAAATAGCACTTAAATACGGCCATGACTTATATCCTACCTACAAAGAGGTATTAATTTAATTCCATATTATTATTATGGTAATAATTATATTTAATAGTAATAATAATAATGACGTATATTTCTATGCAAATGGAAAAAAGTTGATTTCACATGCATGTAAAATCAATTTCCTCACGCGCGCAGAATGTTATTTTTTTATACAGAGCCCTATTACAAATTTTACTCAAGATCGTATGTAAGAACTTACATAAAATCATACATCAGATCTTGTGTAAGATCGTACATAAGATCTTATCAGAGATTTGCGACCAAGAACGAAGATAAGATCTTATGTTCATGATAACAAAAAATTATTTTCAGCAAATATTCATTCAAGATCTTACGCAAGATAGTATACAAGATCTTGCATAAGACATTACGTAATATCTTTCCTAATTTCTTACATAAGATCTTATACAAGATCTTACTTCCATAATCAAAAGAAATCTTTTTATTAATAATTAATTCAAGATCTTATGTAAGTTCTTATCTAATATCTGATATAACACTGAAAGAGATACCGTTTTATTGATCACTTACTCAAGATTTACATAGGATCTTATAACAAGATCTTGCATACGATCTTGAGTAAATGATGAATAAAAAGATATCTTTTTAAGTGTTACATAAGGCCTTTTATAAGAACTTACATAAGATCTTGAATAAATTATAAATTAAAAAATTTGTATTGATCATGGTGGTAAAATCTTGCATAATCTCTTATGCAAGATCATGTATACGATCTTGCGTAAGATCTTGAATGAATATTTTTTTTTATCATCGAATGCGCGAACAGGAGAAAACCGCGCTCTTTACCGTTCGCTCCCGCTTCTCCCACACAGCAGTTCTCCTCGTGCGCGGTCGCATCGGCCAAAACCCCGACGCGTACGAGTCTCGCACGGTTCATCTTCCCCGCTCCTTGTTGCCCCGACGGCGCGAAGCTCGGCTCGGCGCCGATTGGCGCACGTGCTCTCCTCTCACATTCTTTCTCTCTCATTCGCACTCACACTATCCTATCTCCGCACTGGCGCAGCAATGTCGCTCTTTACATGTTTTCTCTGCTTTCGTCTTTCTTCCTCGGCCTTCCTCTGCTCCGGCGATGCTCCGTATCCTCGTGCACTGTTCCACTTGCGCCGCACCTCGGACAAAAACCCGTGAAAATTAGAAGAGCCCTGGCAACATTTTGTCGCCAGTGGTTCTCCGCGTTTGGCTGTCTCGCCTTCATGCGACATGCAAAAAGGTACAAAAAAGGTAAAAAAATTTTAAATTCTCTTCTAAATTTAAAATGTCTTGATGATTTAAAATATTTTCGCTGGTGTAGTGTATCATCCTTCTCATTCTCTGTTTTTACGTAGCAATAATTTCATTAAATCGTTAATATCTCACATGCACGACTACTAAAATCAAATACTAAGAAAAATTACAAAAAAATGCACAACTACAAAATTATGAGACTGATATAAGCTGGCATCGAGGGTGTGTGTGTGTTTTTGTGTGTGTGGCCCGCTGTTCTCGACTTCTGGTTCGATGACACTCGCTGCCGGCAACGTCAACTTCTTTATCCCACTAGTATGCACTCCCCGTTGGATGATATTGCTATCTTTATTATTATCGCTTGGTGGTCATTATTTATGTATTGATCACTCATCGTCCACGATCGAACTAAGCCAATCAGGCAGTTGCTAACAAATGTGAGATCTATAATGAACCCTGCGTCTCCTCTTTGAAATGTGTAAAAATATCCTTGGTTAACTAACACCAAGTCAAGGAGGGCGAATGCTTCCAATAGCGCTCGTCCTCATTTGTTCGTATTTTGGCTGCCCCACTCTACTTTCCAGGCGTTGAAATCGCCTGCTATCAGTACCGGTTTTCTTCCTACAGCATCCTGTACTAGCCGGTCCAACAGTTGTCTGAATTGTTCTATCGGCGCGAACGAATCCTTCATTACGTCTTGTCATTTTTTCATGAAAAGCGGCGTCCTCGCATGCCCATATCGCCGCTTTACCAGTACTGTCCATATCCCACGATGGTTCGTCCAGGTCTCTACTCTAGTCTCTACTTCAGCTCAATAAACTGGGCATGTGTAGCTACCAGCTGCGTGGTCACTCTTCCCCCCTCTGCAGAGTACACAGTTGGGTTGTTTCTTACACTTCTTCGCTTTAAGCCAATCTTTTCCACATTTAAAGCAAAGCTTAATTCTATCTCCAGTTACTGTGCAGTTTTCGCAAATTTCCTTCTGTAGTGCTTCTAGTACCCCATCTTTTCAGGTAAGTATGTCTAGATCTCTTATTTCAATGGTTTCTTCTTGCTAAAGTGCTTTTATTGTAGCGCCTTCTACTAGTACTGCTTTAACTGCTTCTTGGAAGTCCGAGGTTTTGACTTCTCTTGTGCGTTTAAGCTTTATAAGAAGATCTCCTGCCACTGTTCTCTGTATTTTATTTACGCTATTTCCCAGCTTTTTAAGTGTCGGAGCCGCTTTCATTTTTGATAAAATCTCTGCATAGCTCTTTCCTTCTACAGCCTTGATCATTAAAGCATCCGGTCTGAGGGGTCTTGACCGCTTCGGTCCACCCTTGCTGGTCCTATTCTGGTTTGTAACGCCAGAGACACTTTATCCACATTGCTTGCCTTTTTCTCCTTTTTTTGACTTTCTTGTGACAACTTCCTGCCACGCTGTCTTTTTAGGTTGATTATCCGCTCCTTTGTTTTCTCCATTTCTATCCTGTATTCTATCTGTTAGTAGTTGTGGCTTCCTTTGTTGTACCCGCCTTCCGAGATCTAAGACTTAGGGTTATCTGGGTTTCACTCCCCTGAGTTCCCGGGCGTTGGCATTGCTTATCATCAGCCATACAGAGATTCCTATAGCTTGCTTTTATGATTCAGGCATGATCCTTAATTTGTTTGTGCACATTATGCCTACCCTTGACATAGTCTATCAATTCCTCGATTCTGCTGCCAAGGCGGTCCAAGTGCGCATTCCTTTGCTTTACGCAAACAGCTCTTATATCTGTTTGCATCAAAGTATGTTTATGTGTGTATGTGTGTGTGAACGTGAGAGTGTTAAGGCTACCTTATTTGCATTTTAAACCTTAAAATTTGAAAATCGAATGTTTGATCCAAACTCTGACCATCTATTTTTTTCAGTTTATTCACCAAAAATAATAGTACAAAGCATTTCACTTTATGAAATACTTAGACCTTGCAGAGGTAAACAGTGTTACCTGTGTGAAAGCTGGTGTTACAAAGAAATAAAAAAATAATACAAAAATAAAAAACTAAAAAAACTAAAAAGGAGAAAACATAACAAGATTGTTTTAGATATCGCATTAATAAGTTTTAGATAAGAACAAAAGACACCGTGTTACACTGAGAAAAAAATAAAGTTAGGGTTACTTGATAGCACAAAGTAGTACCAACCGGAGAGTCTGGTAGCCAGAGTCCAACATAACCTCCAAATGTACCTACGCTGCCTTGCTCGTTAATAGCATTTTGTTTCTTGTTATACTGCATTATTCGATCATATTATCAATCATTAATAATATTCTAGTTTACGTAATATGTAGATGCGGTAGCACGAATTCGAAAATTCATCTACTCTGGCCTATGGATTTTTCATCATACGTGCACGAAAAAGGCCACTTTCCATGCATGTAAAATGAATAGAAAATCGTGTTTTTCTTGAACTGGTCTTAACACGTCAGCCGTATATAGCCCCGTAGTGTGGTTGAGTGTGTCGGTATCCGGTCCTCTAAAACAATGTAGTCGAATGCTTCAAAATATTATTTGGTGATTCATCATAAAAAAAAATATGTGCGTCTCGGGACGCCCGGCAGAAGTGATAACTTAACTTGGTTTAAGTAGAAAGTTTTTAAAATTGAACTTATTTATTATTCAAATGAATTTAAATTTTGCAAAGGATTATACAAATGAAGAAGTATTTTTTTCAAAGTAGCATGCTGATACTAACGGGAAATGATTTCTTTTTGCAATAATGGTCTTATTATTATTTAAGTAAACAGTTGCAGTTCTTCGGTCTATTGGCACCTCTTGAGGATGGATACTATATTTAGTTATGTGAGCAGCAGCTTTTAGTCTTATTTTTTGTCCAGTTTTTGGTGAATCTTGAAAGTGCAACCATACACGTTTAATTTCATTTTGATCGTTAGTTTCAATGTAAACTAATTTTCAAACTGCACCGTTCGCAAGCCCATCTATCGGTCACTGTATGACGTCATTATTTTTGATAGAGGGATCATGTTTTCACGCGTTTGCATAGCTATGGCGCATATTCTGTGGATTCGACGGGGGACTTGGATCTGGACGCTTTACATTACTATTAGTTCTAAGGAGGAGGAACTCATTGTTTAGTATAACGATTCGGTTTTGAATGCTATTCATTCGTGAAGTACGTGATGCGCTTTTCTAAGCATTGTTCGTTTGCTGCAGTTCTTTTGCAAATTTAAACGAAATTATAATTTCTTTACAATTATAAGGATTTTACAACATATCTTATTTGTTTTAGTCTTAAGATAGATTTCATTTTCTATATATTATTCCTAATCCATTTCTCACTATTTTTCGACTTAAAATGCCTCAAAACATATTTCCTACATGTTTTTACACAAACTCCAAAAATTAATATTACAAGGCTTCCTTAGGAAGGAAGCAATAGATACCTGGTTGGATCTTAATAAATTATCGTTGAATGTTGATAAAACAGTATACATGACATTTGGAAATTATTGTAATAGTGTCCCAAATGAAATAGGAATAAAAATCAATGGAAAAATATTAAATAGAGTCCAAAATACAAAGTATTTAGGAAAAATCTTTGATTATAATATGAAATGGTTAAGGGGCGGTCGGAGAAGCAGCCGAACGGTGCCACCGAAACGTCCAAGTGGCGCTGCGGTCAGGTGGCAAAATTCCGATTGAACAACAAATACAACAGAACCACGTACTTAAGAAAAAAAATCGCTCTTTACTATGCCCTTTCTTTTATCCTAAAGTAATAGTAACTCGTGCAAAATATGGTAGGTGGTGGAAGCTTAGTGATAAATTATTTAAATACATGTTTGCTTATAGAAATGAATTGCGTCACTTGGATCATCGCCAAAAAAATCATAAAACATGATTTTATTGTTACAAATATTCCTACCGAAGTCAAGAAATTGTAAATATATTATGTCTCTTGAAAAAAATTATAACATGAATCATACACTTGATCATAATTTTTCAAAGTCAGTGGATAATTAAGTTAATTTTTGTAAAAAATTATAAAATAAATTATACACTTGATCATAATTTTTCAAAGTCAGTGGATAATTTAGTTAATTTTTGTTAGAGATATAATATATTTACAATTTCTGGACTTCGGTAGGAATATTTGTAACAATAAAATCAAGTTTTATGATTTTTTTGGCGATGTTATAAGTGACGCAATTCATTTCATTTCTATAAGCAAACATGTATTTAAATAATTTATCACTAAGCTTTGAAATTTTAGTAAATGATGGACATTAAGAAACCGTTTTTTCCTACGACGACTTTCTTTATTTTGATGTTTTCTACCTCTGTGATTTTTTTAGGAATGCTCCAAGCAATTCATAAGCTTTGCCACAGGCTTTAAATCTGAATTTTAATAATTTTATCACAAATTTATGGATATCTTTATTTTTAGCCAATGATACAGGGTCTCTGCCATTCTATGACACATACAGGAACTTTTACACTATAAAAAGGTATCTCCATGAATTTTTTGGTGGTCGTAGTCCGGATCGAACTCTTACTTTCACCAATATTAAGGTTTAAATTACTTATAAGATAGGTATAACATTTTTATATGACTTTAAGGGTATTTTTATTAAAAAGGTAAGAAAATTTTACAAAAAAAGTATATTTATGTCTATAGTGAAAAATGCTTCCCTGAGGAGCTATGAATCAATTAATTTGTGCTGAAAACCCAAAAATTGCCAAAATTGACATCTTTGGCTCCCTACCACTTTGGGAAAAAGTAATTTAAAAATCTGAAATAATTTAGAGGCATTGGAAACTGTTTCTGGAACATATTTACCGTAGGTTGAAGAAGAAAAAATGTTTGATCTTCGATTTGACAGAGAACCACCCATATATATATATATATATATATATATATATAACACCTGTGCGACTGCATTTGTGAATTCGTACAGACGACGTATACCGCATCTCATTGCGACATTGCACAACCGAACGCCGAAAATCGGAGCGAGTACTCTGACCTCTGTGTCAGCACTCCTCGTGTGCGTGAATGACGACTGTAAGGCGTACGCGTCAATCCTTTGTGGCGAATGCTGATTGGATTACCGCGATCTTTTCCATCTCAATTTCATAACTGCGTGAATCGATACCGAGGCTTTAAAAACCTCGGAGCCGATCCACGCAGGGCCTTTTTGCGTAGCGACTTAATTCCTGTCGGTTACGACTGATTCTAAGGTGAAGCGGCGGTGTTTGCTAGTGTTAGTGTTTGGAGCGTGCTAAATCCATCCAGCACCTTGGAAGCGTGCTAAATCCGTCCCTTGGCATAGCATACACCGGAGAGCCCTTTGAATACAGATTCGTGCCACAGTGATAAGTACAAACTAAGGACCGTTGAGTGGAATCTCCGGCGTTAGCAAGAGCAGTTGACCATCCTTACTTTAAATTGCCACGTGAACGCATGTAGATCGTACTGTCAGCATCTGCCACAAAGGGTGATTAGAACTATCTGAAGAGCGCAGGATTATAATAACTGTAAGTTGTTAAGATAAATCATAGGTACATTACAATTAATAAATAAATAAGACTTAACTTGCTTAAATACTGCTGTAAAACAACAACATCCAAAGCTCCGTACAATATCAAAACTCCGTCAAACTCTGTAAACCGAACGTCTGTGTAGTGCTCTGGGCCAATAAAAACATAACAATCAATATAAATAAATCTTCAATTAGAACAAATAAATTAAAATCAGCTTCGCAGTCACGACGTGCAGGTAAGAGCACATTAATTGTGGATGAACCATTAGTGTCCACACACGAGGCGAGTTAAGCGGACGTAACGCGGAGTCCGCAGGACACAGAAGTGTCACAAGCAACTAGCCTGCAACGACCGTAAGTACAGCGGACACTCCCATGTCCGCCAAACGCAGTCTCGGACAGAACACCGTCCGCACGCAAATACGCGTCCGCGCGGACTAGTAGCGCGGGACATACTCAATTCTACAGTCCGCGTGTAACTCTAGTAACAGAACAGGCTCCCGAGCCGAAGGCTAGTTCTCGCGAATAAATAATTATTTATAAGACTCGCGTAGCCCGTCCTTCTATCAAGTACGGTCTTTACAACAGCAAGCACAAAACGCACAGCGTATTCTAAATAAAAACAAGCAGCAGATAAAATATGCATTAATAAATCAATCTCATTTTTCTTAGAAAACAATTTATACAGAATTTACTTACATCAAAAGGTAATAAATTTTCGTATGTAGGCCAATCTTCTTTGCATGCTCTGCATTCACATTTAAAGTAGTATTGCTTCAGCTTTACATCTCTTTCAAATTTATTCATGACAGCATAGTGACTTCCATAATTATCAAAAATCTAAATATCACAATAAATAACAATTAAAAACAAATAAAAAAATAAAACTAAATATGTTACATTTTTACTTGTGAACCGGGTTCTATCGGAACTAGAGCATAAATAAGCATGCAATTCCCTGTTGAGCATCTAGATACATTTGGATCACAACTGTGGTTAATAAGGCTGCAAAATGGTTGAGCTGATACTCCTATGTCAATTGTATTAATTCTACATTCTTCTTCATACTAAAAATGTAAACAATGAGAAAATTATTATAAAAGTTAAGGTAGTATATTGATAATATTTTACTTTATACTAGTAAGAGTACACTGTGAATATTGCTAGGAATTATTTGCATATTGCGCAAAATTAATCCACCGACATAAGTAACATCTTTGTTTGTACTTATTTGGCTTATTTCTGATTCAAATTTTTTTCCAAAGAGTGTTGTATTTGTACATAAATAATAAAGGATGAATGCAGCATTTAATGCTCTTTCAAAAAGATCGGATATTGACCTTTTGCCCGTATTAGTTACAAGTGTAAACAAACTATGATATTTATTACTTTGAAATATTTCTTCAGAGATGGCATCTTTATGAGAACCTAAAAAAAGCGTTTCAATAAAAAATTTTTAAAAATTAATTTACATATTATACATCATTAATATAAACTTTTACAATTGTTAATCTGTTCTAAATTACTTCTTAAATTATTTACACTCCCTAATTCTCTCAAAGCCAAAATTGATAATCTCATACTAAACAATGCACATTTATTAAAATCTAATTCCAACAAATATCCAGCAGCAGCACACTCAATGTCATGATATTGTTTCCAGGCTTCATTTTTACATCTTTTAGAACAATACATTGCATGAATACAAAATTCACAAGGAATTAGCGCCCAATAAACATTTAAACACTGTGAACAATGAGTATATGCCTTTTCAGGTATCAACATAGTTGCATAAGGTTTTTCAATAATCAATATATCGCCTGCATTAATTTTCCGTGTACTTATAATATGTCGTCCAAATTTATCACTATATTTAACATCTAAGGCATCTGAAGCACACGGTATTAATTTATTATAGACAATATTAGGGAATATTGTTTCTTTTTTATTTTCATTTTTAAACAATGGTATCAACAGAGCACCCTTAGACTCCATAATTTGCAACTTTTCTTCTAACTTATTTTTTTCATTAATAGATAAATTAATGTCTTCAAGCCAGCATTTAGCTTCCTTAATAGAACTTTTTATATCAATAACATTGCTCAGAAAATACAAACATTCAATTTTCCGAAATAAAAGTTTACCTTTCAGATGATTCGGGTAATTCAATTCTAAGGCGTGGTTAATGTCTCCTATACATTCTTCAAACTTTTTGAAACAGAATAAAACTGCTGATCGATTAGCATATGCTAAAGAAAGCTCTTGGGATGTATTAGGAGCTATAGCAATAGCTTTTGAATATAACTCCCATGATATAAGCAGCTTATCAACATTATTTTTGTTTGATATAAAAATTCTGTTAGCTTCATGGCGTAATTTAATTGATGTCTCCGAGTCTTTAAATTTACACTTATTTTGTGGTAATATTTGAAATACTTCCATGATATTAAGTGCTGTTGCAACTCTTGATTCATCAGTAGTCATAATTTTAAATTTAAAAGTCATTTCATTACTTTTTCCTGTTGCTTTCATTTTAGCTAATAATAGATTTCTTACATCATCCATTTAGATGATGTTTTGAGTTCAAAATTTTGAGATTTAAATTCCTTTGAGACTCTTTTGATTGAAATCTTCAATGATTTTCTGGAACCTGAAACCATTATTATAGTTAATATAAAGTTGTATATCGCATCTTTTTTATAATACACTATTCTTTTAGAAAAATAAAATTGTCTGAAAACTATGAAATAACTAAGATTATAGCCTAGGACTAGCTTGTAGAAACGCTTTTTTGAACATTTGTTGACATTTTTTAGACTATGCTTTGTATTTTTAAAATTTATACAACTTTTACATTTAACATTTTCTATAAAATGCATAGCCTTTAATTTTCACAGTAAAAAATTTATGTATTGCTGTAAAAAAACGGTTTTGGACTGTTCACTCGAATTATAAGCATTTTCATGATTTAATTTTAATAGAAAAAAGTTGTATTTTTCAAAGATTCACAACTTTTCTACTTTTTTTGTAAAATGCTTAAAATTTGAGTTACAACCAAAAACCAGTTTTTTGTAACACAAGCACGATTCTCGCGTTTTTTGTACCTATTAACCCATTAAAAACCAGGCAAAACCTGGCAGAGATATCGAGAAACGAACTGTGCCATCCTTTGCATAAACAAAAAAAATACCCTTGTTTTTTCTTTTGTCGATCACAATTGTTTATAACAAATTATTTAAACAAATAACCCAAAATGATGGAATTTTGCAAAACTTAATGCGGATATCGATTCTACGGGCAAAAACACGACAAAAACCTATGTAACGTTTTTTTGTCAGAGTTCAATTTGTTAGTGTAAAATACCTATAAACAATCGTACTCTGGGAAGAGGCATTAACCATGCCAAATACCATACAAAATATGGCAGAGATATCAAGAAACGAACTGTGCCATCCTTTGCATAACCAAAAATAAAAGTACCCGTGTTTTTTCTTTTGTCGATTACAATTGTTTGTAACAAATTATTTAAACAAATAACCCACAATGTCGTAATTTTTAATAAAGGTTTTTGTCGTGTTTTTGTCCGTAGAATCGATATCCTCATTCAGTTTTGCAAAATTACAACATTTTGGGATATTTGTTTAAATAATTTGTTATAAATAATTGTGATCGACAAAAGAAAAAATACGGGTATTTTTTTTGGTTATGCAAAGGATGGAATGCCTGGTTTTTAATGGGTTAACAATTTAAATAAATAAGAGTTTAAACATTATAAATGCATAGATATTCACATTAACTCAAGATAAAACAGAACATTTGCTTGAAATTTGTCAAATCACTGTTACAATCCAGAAATTATAGAAAAATATCTTGCAATCGTGAAAAATCCAAATATTTTTAATTAAACATGCAAACGTTTTAATGCAAGAAAAAAAGGAAAAAACAATTATTAACTTAAAAATAATACTGTGTTGGTATAATAGACACGCATCACTAAAATATTAGCAACATTTTGCTTTATTTTTTTACATTCAAATTTGATAATAATGGCCAACTAAACTTTTTAACGATTTTCACTCGTTAATTTTCTACCAGGGCTGTTGGTGCTTTTCCTCTTATTTGTGTTTGTTGGGTGTTGCAGGCGAATTTTCATTTATTTATTTGTTACATTTAATCTCAAAGTCGCATCGCATAGAATTTCATTATATCCTAATTTACATACATCCCAATCTAATTATTACACATGTCGCAACCTATCAACACATCGCTAGAGTAATCGCATTTATATTTATATATAATGTTCTGATCTGGAAATTCCTTATATACACCGAGAAAAATATATAGTGACTTTTACCAGAATTTAACTATAAACTCTAGCAGCATAGGTATACAACAATAGTTTATAGTAATTATTACTCATAAATTTATAGTAAACATTTTTGAAAAAATCGGTTTGAATCGATGATTTTTTTTACTATATTCGAATAGTCAAATTTATTTTATTCGAATAGTTACTATAACATATTTTTGTAAAACGTTTTAAAGGACAATAGAAATATTGAGTTCTAAACATCATGAATGGGTTTCTACACATTATGAATGTATGGAAATTAATTATTAATATACATTAAATTCTTGCCTAAACCAAAAAAAGTAGAATAGGTATTTGAAGATGGATATTGACTATAAATATTAAGTACCTATTACAATTTTTATAGTAATACTATATCATTTAGTACGCTGTACTATGCTCTAATATAAAATATAACTAGACAATTTATAGTAAACCTGACTATAAAAATTGTACCATCGATTTGACGAAAAAGGCCAAAAGTTTTACTAAAATAATATAGTAACAATGACTGAAATATTGTTACATTTACTATAAATTTTGTGATTACTACCATATTTTAAATTACTATGGTGTATAGTAGTGGTGTATATATAGAATCTCTACTATGTCTATTTTTCTCAGTGTACTAACCGAACAGTTTTTCGTCACTTGCGAGTGGAGTTTACGAGTCGCCCCCTAGTGGCAGTAAGTGATCAGGATAATTTCCTGTCATCGGTTTGAGCTACGACGAATGTTGTAGCTCTGTCGGTAATTGTTTACCGACGGAACACAGTGAGTCAAACAAAGCGTGCAATTTTTACTATACTGGTATAGCAATTTTTGATGAATGTATAGTAAATATTTACACAAACATACTATATTTTCTGCATAGGTTGAGTTTGTCTCCCGATTAGGAGAAAATATAGTAATTTTTAGTGATACATTTCTCTCCGTGTGCATTACAAAAAATAAGCGCATTGTTTGGTCTCGTGTGCACTGAGCGACTTTCCGCGCGTCTCATACACTTGTGTAGGAGCGCCCGTAGCGCCATGGGTCCAGCGCATGCGGTGTCCCGAAACGGAACTTCCTCTACTCGTATAACGCGAGCACTGCATGCTCTGAGTGATCGGAGTATGGGGTACTCCGATTGTCGGAGCAAACTTGGAAGATAGTGCGGAAGCGCGCGTACATCACTACAGCGCGTATTTTTTAGGATGATAGTGATCATTAGCATTACATGTTTTATTGTATTACTATAATTGAATATTTGAAAACAGTAGGAATATTATCAACTACTACAGTAATACCCGTTTGACTCAAAAAGTTTAATTCGTTTATAAGCTTTCGAAAAATAAGCTCATTCGTATATTGCTTCATATCTTCACTATGCACAATCATTGAAAAAATAATACTTTCTAATAGTGAAGCAATGTTTGCAGGCAAACAAGCTATCGAAACGTATGCTACTCCGAATTTATTTTTATCACTGTGACTACCCAGAGCATTTCCAACTTCAATGTCATCATAATATAGAAAAAGCGGTAATACGTATTCATTTTTGATATTATTTAAATGTTTTTTCCAGAATTTACTTTGCATAACATTTGAAATTATATCACTTGTTAGAGACAATTTTTTTACATTATCTATAATTTTTCGAGCTAATTTTGGAATCTCTAAAAAATGTTGTAAAGAGTGAATTAAAGACAAGTAATAAGCAAAAACTGGCGACTGTACGAAAACAGTTTTGTTTCCTTGAATTACTTCAGTAAAAACTTTACGAATTTCAAATTTTTCTGGTTCTTGAAATCCTTTTTTTTAAAGAATTTTAGAACAAATTTCTCCGCGTGCATCAGCCGCCCGAGAATCGACATGCTTATCGAACGCTTCAACAGTATCACAGATGCTCTTGAGGTAAGGTTCGAGTATGCCATGTTCCGACGGCAAGAGTAGCCCGTGCTACACCAGTTCAGAGTTCCCTATGCACTTCAGGAGTATGGGGTGCTCCAAAAGTCGTTCAGTGTGGTTGCAGTACTCGTCTGCGGCTCGTAAACGCCCTCGCCTTGACTCGTACTGCAAACTCCACACTCGGTCAGAAAAAACCTACTTTACGCCCTTGGTACACAATATACTATTATTGATTTTTTAAGGTGCCCACATTCTGCATATATATTCGGGCTCAGGCTTAGAATAAAACCATATGCGGTTCTAGTTATATGGGGAGTTCCTCAGACAAAATTTAGCTTTATAGACTACAGTTTTTCAGAGATAATCGAACATATTGTGCTCGCATTCTAAAACAAAGCAGGCGATCAGAATGAAACAAAATTGTTTTTCATTTTGTGTTAAAGGAGAGTTATTCTAAAATTCCAGCCTGATTAGCTGGCAAAAATATAAGGCTCTTTGCGTAGCGCGGTCGTGCCTAAAAATATATTACAATTTTATGCTTCAGGGTCAATGTCGTGTTGAAGCGCAACGTTGCGCAACCGCAAGGCAAGATTGGGGGCCTCGCATATTAAGGGGTTCGCCACTTAACTCTCACTTAAGTCTAGAAGTTGAGATATGAGCCTCAAAGTTTAACACGTGATGTTTGACTAGCGCAAAACGTACAGTTTCGTTCATTGTAGCCGAACGCTTCTTACGATCTTGTTAAAAAACTTTAAGTAAGGACTTTGGGCAACGATTTCGCCGACAACTACGTGAGCCAAGTCCAGGAGATTCTGCCTCGCTGCCAGTGACGCTACGTCAACACAAAGCAGAACCTGGCCGACATCGCAACTCAAGGCTCCGACCCACTCAGGCTGAGCGAGAACTCACTGTGGTGGTCAGGTCCTGAATGGCTCTCCGCTCTCCTCGCAGCCTAGCCTTCAGAAGCCGCTCAACCACCACCAGCTCCTGTGCCAACTCACTTCACTTGCCACGCTACGCAAGTGCTCGAGATGGAGTTCGCTGACGGTTTCTCAAGCCTCCACCGATTGCTCAAGACATTCGTCCGCTGCCGTCGACTTATCCGACACCGCTTAGATCGCGAAACGCCCGTCCCGCTCGATCCGATGACAACCGAGGAACTCCTCTGTGAGTACCTCACATGCATTCGGCTCAGACAGCAACGAGTTTACGTCGCTGAAATCAAGGAACTTAACTTAAGCCAGGAAGACCAGTCGGCACCAAGAGCCCACTGCGGACGCTTCTACCCTTCCTTGATGACTCGCAGACTTTGCAAGTAGGCGGACGTCTTGGCTACTTTTCACTCTCCTACGCTGAGCGACATCTAGTCATCCTCGACGGTAACAGCAGTCTGGTAGACCTTGTAATTGTAAGTCCTCTGCTCGAACCTCGACTCAGGTGATGGCTCCGCTTTCTGCTCCCAGGGTCACGCCTACAAGACCGTTCAGTTGTAGTGGAGTCGACTATGCCGGACCATTTCAAGTCCTCAGCTCCAAAGGCCGTGGGATCCAATCATCTAAAGGCTACGTGGCAGTCTTTGTGTGCCTGTGCACTAAGGCCATACATCTTGAACTCGTGGGAGACCTGACCACTGAGAGTTTCGCCGAGGAAAACCCGACGAGCTGTGGAGTGACAACCGGCCGTAAAATATAATTAAAAGTATCTTCCAAAGGGGTATATGTGGCTTCACCAGCTTCAATTTCAATTAACCTACCGACGTTTGCAAAGTTTTGTTTTAAATAATCGTGGCTCTCTTATTTGCAATCACAAACTTTTACACACGAGATCAATAATAGATGTACATACTTTATGACAGACCGTGGTATAAACCTTGATTTAAGTCACGTTCGTGCAAAAATGCACTCGCTAAATCTCAGTTTATACACGTTTTTTCATAAAATATCGTAAGATACTAGGGGGGGTAAAGGGATTTCACCCTCGTGGGGACTTATCACGAAGCATGCGAAAAACCGTTGTAAAGTTTGCGAAAATAGGCCGAGCGCGCGCTCGCAGTCGAGTGGTGGGGGACGGAGCAGCGCCCGAGGAGAAGCGTATCTATAGTAATAGGGGCGCGCGGCGCGCACGTTACCTATCTTTTCATTAACATTTCTCAGCATCTACTGTAGCTATTTAAATGATTTTTTTTTTTATTTTGGGGTTACGGAACCAGAGGAATCACATGCCAAAGTTATAAGCAAAAAGACCAAAATCGCATTTTTTGCAATAAATTGTTAATAACTAACAATAAGAAACGGAAATGCGGGTGAAAAACATATACCTTTTCATCTGCTTATCACCCTTTACATGATCGCACAATCGGTTTGCTGCAACAAATTATGTCACAATAAGGCAGTTTTAAATCCCTACAGCCTGGCCTAAGAAGGAGTAGCGACGCAGCGGCGGCGCGGCGCACACATTAGAATATGCTTGTGTGAATAATTTTTGTATATAGGTGTGAATGTACATGTGCAAGTATGAATGCGATAGTTTTTTCGGCGGCGCGATACCCGCTCTCTCCGCTGCCTTTATAAGGATTTGTACGGGCTATCTGAGCTCACTAGCCGAAGCGCAACTTAAGCGTCAGCGCAACAAAAGCGCCAAGTCCCTGCTCTTAAGCAACTTACGCCTTGAGCAGATAAAACACTTAGAATATTTTCGAATATTTCTGAAACTTATAAAATTTCTGTATCTCAAAATACTTGTAAATTCGTCGTGCCAAGACTGATAACGCAACTAACGCGTATCAGTTGAGAACTTAGAATAATTTAAAATGTTTTGTATACTTGGAAAATCGTGATCTAGAGTCAATAACACAAAAGTTAAGCGTATTGTCTTACAAAAATACTGTAAAATCAAAACGAAGACATAAAACTCTCTGTTTTAAAACAGCTCTAATTTGCATTACTAAGCAATCTACACAAACAGACTTGCAACCATTTTACGCAGTAACAAATAATTCATACTAACACAAAATGGCGAATGCAGGCAAAAATATTTTCTCTAGCACACTTACAAGTTAGTTACTTACTTGTTAGTTCTAGAGAGGTATGAGGGTTATCACCTCTAGAACGGTTGACTCACCTGCGATCGGAACAGGATCCAAAACGCGCGGGTTTAACTTACTATCATGGCTCAAAAAAAAAAAAACAAAACCAATAGGGACTTAAAGGTGGGAACGTGGAATGTGCGCAGTTTATACAGAGCAGGCGCGTACCAGGAAATCTTAAAAGAAGCTGCCGAGCGCGAATTAGATTTAGTAGCAATACAAGAAACTCGGTGGCAAGATAGCGGGATTTTAGCAAAAGATAACTTCACCTTTATATTCGGGGGCGCGAGCGGACACTCCTTAGGTACCGGATTTCTGATTAGCAAAAGAATTATACACGCTGTTAAAAGTTTCAAATTCGTGAACGACAGACTCTCGTATATCATCATCGAAGGAGCGTGGTACAATTACGTGGTTATTAACGCACATTGTCCTACGGAGGACAAAGAGGAAGAGGTAAAGGATCTTTATTACGAAGCTTTAGAACAATTAATCGACCAATTCGCGTCTTACGACACCAAAATAGTAGTGGCGGATTTCAACGCTAAAATAGGGAAAGAGGAAATGTTTAGGCCCACTATAGGCCAGGAAAGTCTGCACGAAACCAGCAACGATAACGGTATTAGAGTCATAAATTTCGCGGCGGCAAAAGATCTTATAGTAAAAACTACGTGCTTTAAGCACAAGGATATACACAAAGCAACGTGGACATCGCCGGACGGAGCCACGCAAAATCAAATCGATCACTTCTTTATCGATAAGAGGCGCCACACAAATGTACTTGACGTAAGAACCTATAGGGGTGCGGATTGCGACTCGGATCATTTTCTAGTAGTGACCAAATTAAGAGCCAAATTAGTAGCCGGGCAAAATAGTAAACGGGCGAACAAAGTAGAAACCTTCGACATTGAAAAGCTACGAAACGGGGTAGAGCGAATTCAGTATCAAGTAGAAATAAGTAACCGGTTTCAGGTACTCGAGGACGCAGATGCACCGACGGAGGTAGATGACGACCCAAACAGTCTATGGGGGGCTATCGAAAGAACGGTAAAAGAGGCCGCGAACAAAGTGCTAGGTAAAAAGAAAAAGCCAAAGAGCAAACCATGGTTTGACGAAGAGTGCGAACTCTGGTTTGAAAGGCGCAAAAAGGCTAAAGTAGACAACGTTCACAATGGAAACGATAGGACCGTAGAAGAGTACCACGAAATGAGAAAGCAAGTGGGTGTGATTTACAGAAACAAAAAGCGCGAGTACCAAAAGAACGAGATTAGAAAAATAGAAAGTAACAGCAAGGAAAATAACCCGCGCGAGATGTACAAAGGAATCAACGCTATTAGGAAGGGTTTCCAGAGTAGATCGCAATTAATGAAAGATGAGGGCGGGAATCTCGTTACAAGCGAAAATGAACTGCTAAAGCTGTGGAAAGGATATTTTGATAAGTTACTAAACGTACATGAAAACTGCAAGGAAACGGGAGATGAAATCCACACTGCTGAACTCCATATGGAAGAACCGACCTACAAAGAAGTGGAAGCCGCGATCAAAAAACTAAAAAACAATAAGGCCGCGGGAAACGATTCTATACCAGCTGAACTACTTAAATATGGGGGCACCGCGCTTACATTCAGAATTTTTGAACTAGTATGTGCTATTTGGAAAAATGAAACGATGCCGGAAAACTGGAAAGAATCCATCAGCATACCGATTTTCAAAAAGGGAGATAAGACAGATTGCAATAACTACCGGGGAATCTCACTTTTAGCTACCTGCTACAAAGTTCTATCAAACGTAATACAGGCCAGACTCACGGCCTTCACGGAAGATATAATAGGAGAGTATCAGTGTGGATTCTGTCGTAACAGGTCGACGAGCGATCAAATGTTTACTATAAGACAGTTGTTAGAGAAAAAATGGGAACATTGCGACACAATACACCAACTATTTATAGACTTTAAAAAAGCGTACGACTCTATCAAACGAAGCAAAATGTATCAAATCCTTGTGCTCCTCGGAGTACCAAAAAAACTCGTGAAATTAATTCAAATATGTCTGAACGGAAGCACGGGAAAGGTCCGAGTAGGCGGTAACGTATCCGAATCATTGATGATACGCGACGGTTTGAAACAAGGTGACGGTCTTTCTACGGTACTCTTTAACTTAACGCTAGAGTATGTTGTTAGAAAAATGCAGACTAGCGGGCTAGGTGCAACCCTTAACGGAAAAACACAAATTCTGGGATATGCGGATGACTTGGACATACTGGGGGATAACGGTGCAGCGGTAGCGAGAAATGCGGAAATTCTCATAAATGCGGCTGAGGACACGGGGCTAGAGGTGAGCGAATCGAAAACGAAATATATGATCATGGACAAACTGGGCATTTGCGAAGGTGAGGGTGATCTTAGAGTCGGAAATTATACTTTCGAAAAGGTTAGCGAATTCAGATATTTAGGCACAACCATAAATGATCGAAACGAAATTAAATCCGAGATTAACAAGAGACTTCATTCGGGTAATGCTGTTTCTACGCCATGAATAGATTACTAAAATCAAAACTGCTGTCTAGATATGTAAAAGTAAGGATATATAGGACTATAATAATGCCGGTAATTTTGTATGGGTGCGAAACCTGGGCGCTAACTAAAGCGGAAGAAAACCGTTTTAGGGTGTTCGAAAATAAGGTTCTGCGGAAAATATACGGGCCAAAGAACGATGAAGAAACGGGGAGTGGAGGAAACTGCACAATGACGAGCTACACAATTTATACTCGTCACCGAATATAAACAGAATAATTAAATCGCGTAGACTAAGATGGAAAGCCAAGTACACCGCGACCTCTAGGTAGACCTAGGTGCAGGTGGGGGGACAACGTAAAAACGGACTTAACTGAAATCGGGAGGGAGGGTGCGCAATGGATGGGGTTGGCACAAAATAGAGATACGTGGAAGGCTTGCGTAGATGAGGCAATGAACTTTCGAGTTCGAAATGCCAATTAAAAAAAAAAAAAAATTAATTATATTAACAAAATAACTGAACATTTTGCTTCCTCCTAGAGGAAGCTTTGTAATAGTAACATTTTGAGTTCCGTCAAAACTTCTAGAAAATACTTTTTGGTGTGTTATAAGTTCAAATCAAGTGTTTTTAGAAAATGTTGGTATGGATGAGTACGTGTGTGTGCCGTAATTTTCTGGAACTACTCCGTCAATATCAATAAAATTTGACATTCATATATATTTTTGGATTCTGAATTCGGGAAAAACAGTTATTTTTTATTTTCTCAACAATATTTTTTTAAGGCCATTTTTTGATTTTTGCAAAATACTATTTTGCGTTTTTTTCAATCATCCCATTGTTAGAAACAATTCAGCTATAATGCATTTGAAAGAGAATACAAATACCTACTTTTCCTCGTTTGGTCCTCGGGATCGACCGCTTTGATCGGCAGATAAAATGGAAAAGGTATTTTTTAATTCATATCTCTGAAACTAAACATCATAACCTTACGAAAATAATCATGTCGATGGGTCACGTGTCAAACTATATCCCATTTAAATTTCAAGTGATTTGACTACTTATTTATTCAGTAATAAATCAAAAACTAAAAAAAATGATTTTTTGTGTGCCTTGATTACGAACGTAAAAAGGCCTTATTGCACTTGAGATTTTGGAAAAAGTAGATATTTTATATATTTTGGCTAAGTTCATTGCGCAGCTTTCAAACCCCTATGGTTCTTAAGATATCAATGTTTCAATTTTTTTTTTTGAAAATTTTTTTATTTCTTATATCTCTAAAACAATGTAGTCAAATGTTTCAAAATTTTATTTGGAGATTCACCATAAAAAAAGCTATCTGCTGCTAAAATTTTAAACGATTTCGTTGAGCAGTTCTCAAATAAACAGCTAAAATGTAAAAACCGATTTTTTTCAAAACTTTTGCTTCCCCTAACAATATTTTATTTATTGGACTTATGAATTTAGTTGGAGGAAGCTACGTGCCAATGAATTGGCAGCGGTTTTTTATTTACATTAATAATATAATGTAAATTGTAGGATTATAACAATCATAACATTCATATTCTGTACTAAAATGTAAAACATAATACAATATTTACTTTTATATTAAGTGATAACGATATCTTAAATCCCTAGCGATAAGAAAAGAAAAACTGCAGATGACAGCAGGAAATGTCGGTATTAAGACACAGACAACAGTAATCTGCTTCAGTTTTTAATTGCTAAAGTTTTCTCCAGTTAGCTTCAGTTTTTTAATAAATTGTAAATGAATACAACAGACAATAACTATCTATTAATAAGTGAAGACAAGAGGTTTTTTCATAGTTTAAAACAGTTTTCTTCATTTTATAATTGTTGTCTTCTACATTTACTAGTTTTTTTTCCCAATCAAAACAGTTATCTTTGGATTTCTATTGGTTTTTCTTAACTTTTTAAAAACACGCCTTTAATAACATAATAGAATCAAATTAACGTGTAACACCCCGTACAAGCTCCGCAAAAAAATTATAAATATTAAATACTAAATTATATGAAACAACATTTTAGATTATACAAGAGCATTTTATGCTCCCCCACTCCCAATACGAAGCTACGCGCCACAGCTGACAGCTGAGCTCAAAGCAGAAGTACAACAGAAGCGCCACGAGCCAGCCAGATCGCTTTTACCGCGTTGTCTCCTGAAGTCAGCCATCGGGCGACCCTGCATCAATTCGAAAATGTTCGAATTACCGGTGGCTGCACCGATAAATAAGAATATGTCAAACTAAAACTAAAAAACAAGAACCCTAAGCACCAAATCTAGTTACCCAAAATTTGAAGAAAAGAAAGAAACTTAAATATCAATTTATCCCATAAACTTATATCTACCTACCCCATGCACACAGCGAGATGCAAATGAAAAAATAATACTAAACTAAAATCGTCTAAAACCATCCACCCCAGGCACAGCAAGTTGCTAACATAAAACGAAAATATTAAATCCGAAGTTAAATTTTGAATATCCGGCAATTAATTAGGTACTCAAAGAATAAAAGTCACTGTAAAAAATAATTTTTTAACATGTATAACAGTTATAAACATTCATTGAACTTTTTACGTACTTTTACCCAAATCGCATTATTCAAATCGTAGAAAATTTTAATTTTGGCATTACAGGCAGTTGAAAACGATTGAATAAATAAACTATATGAAAAGTATGAATTATTAAGACATTATTAGAATAATCAAATCGTTTAAACAACAATATAAATGCAATAAAACGATGAAGCCCCTTTTACACTATATACTGGAATTGTAAAATATTTTAATTACGCTTCAACCTATGTACTATAAGGGTTTTTTGGGGTCGCTGATTACAAATCTGATATCAGATTTACAAAATAATTTGTTTAAACAACTATGTTGATGCGAATTACTGCATAACTAGAGTATTGTGAAAAAGCTATATACTACCCGGGGATTTTAGGGTCTCTGATTACAAATCTGTTATCGGATTTGTAAAATAATGCATATAACAACTTCATACGGAATACATTGCAAAATTAAGTCCTTTATTTTTGTTGAACCAAAATCTTGCGTACTAACAAGGATTTCGGAGTAACCGATGATGAATCTTATATTAATTGTGCAACAAAATGCAGCAAGCTTTAGACGCAACTTCATATGCTCTGATAAGCCATTTACTCTACGCATCGTACATTTCAATGCATCGAAACAACGAAGGAAGGTGAGGCAAGCGGAAGGAAGCAAAAAATAAATCTAAAACCGAAATGAATAAACCCATTTAACCTACGCTCTCCAAAGTCAATAAATTGTTTAAACTACATCTTGGCTTATCAAAGAAAGGCGAGCGAAGCGAGTATAAAATTAAAGCGCTTAAACCCCTCAACCACGCTCCCCGAGCTCAATAATTTATTTAATCAATACCTCGGCACATGAAAGGAAGGCGGGTGAAGCGAGTATAAAATCAAAAACCAAAGCGCTTAAACCCCTCAACCACGCTCCCCGAGCTCAATAATTTATTTAATCAACACCTCGGCACATCAAAGGAAGGCGGGTGAAGCGAGTATAAAATCAAAAACCAAAGCGCTTAAACCCAAGTACACCACGCTCCCTGAGCTCAGCGAGNTCCAAGCTCAATTATTTATTTATAAAAACTCCTTGGCACATCGGAAGAAGGCGAGCGAAGCGAGTATAAATCAAAAACCAAAGCGCTTAAACCCAAGTACACCACGCTCCCTGAGCTCAATAATTTATCTCTCAATATATATATAACACCTCGGCACATCGAAGGAATGCGCGCGAAGCAAGTATAAAATCTAAAACCAAAGCGCTTAAACCCAAATAATTTATTTATGAAAACTCCTCGGCACACCTACCCCCATGCACTGCGTGTTTCCGTACTCGGCACAGCGGAGGAAAGCGAGCAATTGCGAGAATTATTGTATACAAGCATGTATACAATATGTTGTAGTTGTCCAATAATTTGTACATGTACAAGCTATTATAATCGACACAAGCCGCGCATTTCCTATAAAATTCTCTTGGCGCGTGGATTGAAAATGAATGGATGCTTCAAATGAGTATTCTCAAATCATAAAATTTTGAAGAGTATGTTTACGTAACTTGTACATAATTTGTTTTTCTAGAATAAAAAATGCGAGAGTAAAATGACTGCTAAGCTGTAGTATTGCTGTAAACCTCGCTCACCTTCCTCCGCTATGCCGAGTTCTGAAACTCGCAGTGCGAGGGGTAGGTGGATTTTAGGTTTACATGTTATCATCCCTCACGCCCGTCTTCCTTTGCTGTGACGAGTACGTTAACTCGCAATGCTAGAGGTAGTAGGTTTAAGAGTTTGTTTTTTATATCTTCGCACTTGTACGCCTTTCTCCGCTATGCCGTGTACGAAAACTCGCAGTGCTAAGGGTTGGTGGATTTTAGATTTACATATAATTATATCTCTCGCCCGCCTTACTCCGTTGTGTCGAGTACGTAAACTCGCAGTGCATGGGATAGATAGGTTTGAGAGTTTATGTTTTTGATATAATTCTCGCAATTGCTCCTCGCCTTCCTCCGATGTGGCGAAGTATTTGTATAAATACATTATTGAGCTCGGGGAGCGTGGTGTAGTTGGGTTTAAGCGCTTCGGTTTTTGATTTTATACTCGCTTTGCTCGCCTTCCACCGATGTGCCGAGGTGTTGATTAAATAAATTATTGAGCTCGGGGAGCGTAGTGTAGTTGGGTTTCAGCGCTTTGGTTTTTGATTTATACTCGCTTCGCTAGTAAATTTACGATGCGTAGAGTGAATGGTTTATCAGAGCATATGAAGTTGAGTCTAAAGCTTGCTGCATTTTGTTGCAAAATTGATATAAGATTCATTATCGGTTACTCCGAAATCCTTGTTAGTATGCAAGATTTTAGTTCAACAAAAATAAAGGATCGAATTGTGCAATGTATTCCGTATGAAGTTGTTATATGCATTATTTTACAAATCCGATAACAGATTTGTAATCAGAGACCCTAAAATCCCCGGGTAGTATATAGCTTTTTCACAATACTCTAGTTATGCAGTAATTCGCATCAACATAGTTGTTTAAACAAATTATTTTGTAAATCTGATATCAGATTTGTAATCAGTGACCCCAAAAACCCCTTATAGTACATAGGTTAAAGCGTAATTAAAATATTTTACAATTCCAGTATATAGTGTAAAAGGGGCTTCATCGTTTTATTGCATTTATATTGTTGTTTAAACGATTTGATTATTCTAATAATGTCTTAATAATTCATACTTTTCATATAGTTTATTTATTCAATCGTTTTCAATCGTCTGTAATGCCAAAATATTTTACGATTTCAATAATTCCATTCGGGTAAAAGTACGTAAAAAGTTCAATGAATGTTTATATAACTGTTATTAAAGTTAAAAAATTATTTTTTTACAGTAACTTTTATTCTTTTAGTACCAAATTAAATGACCGATATTCAAAATTTAATTATAGAAAATTTTTTTCGATTTTAAAACTATTCAAATTTACCGCTTTGTGTTCTGCCACTTTTGGCATCGCTGTTTTTTAGTTTTAGTTTGACATTTTCTTATTTTTTAGTGCAGCCACCGGTAATTCGAACATTTTCAAATGGATGCAGGGTTGCCCGATGGCTGACTTCAGGGGACAAAGCAGATCGCTTTTACCGCGTTGCCCCCTGACGTTTTGAGGCATTTGAGCGGCCCTCCGAAAAATCGTGATTCCAGCATTGAGAGCGCTATATCTATATAGACCGAGCGGCGAGCGCAGCGGCGCTATTATAATGAGAGTAGGAGTAGAGAGCGAGCGGCGGCGCGGCGCGCGCATTATAAGTGTGTAAATGATTTTTGTATGTAGGTGTGAATGAGTGTGTGCAAGTATGAATGTGGCTTTTCCGGCGGCTTGATTCCCGCTCTCTCCGTGGCCTATAAAAGGACCCGCACAACCCGTATTAGCTCACTGGCTACAGCGCAACTTAAGCGCCTAGTCTCTTGTCAAGAGCAACTCACGCCTTTAGAAGATAAACGACTTAGAATTATTTCGAATCGTTTCTATACTTATAAAATTTCGATTCAGGCACGATATCGTATCTTAAAGCGTATCAGTCCTACACTTGTCATAAATTCAAAGACTTGTCAAATACTTATAAAAATTTCGAACTAGAGCAGATATCACAAATTCTAGCGTATCTACTTAAAATCTTATTTGTAAAAATCAAAGCGGATTTATTCATTTATTTTGTGACACAAATTATATACAACAATTAATGCAATATTCTTATCCTTATTTATATTTTGAATATATTTATTTTGTTATAAAAACTTTTATTATTTAAATGAATTTCCACTACCTGGTATCCCGGACCTGTATTATATGATAATAATACACTACTATATATAATTACTTTCCTATTTATGATCTGTTGTCAAAATTCGGACGTAGGTCAGTAAATGATTACTGCTCTTCTCTTAAATTTACAATCTCATACGCGCTACGTACCGAGAAGAGTCGTGACCGTTTCATTGGCGATCCAGCCAGGATACCGGGTTTTCAAAGTGGAACTTATTACAATAATAATCAAATCCTCCTATGATACACATATTGCAATTTACGCAATAACTCAAATGCAATCTATGCAATACAAACAACTCTAATTTGCATTATTAAGCAATCTACACAAACAAACAGACTTGCAACCATTTTATGCAGTCACAAATAATTCAGACGTACACAAAATGGCGGACGCAGGCAAGAGCAATTTTCCAGCACGCTTTGAAAGAGCGGTCCAGTCACTCGAAGCGCTTCAGCGGAAATCTTGAAATCACAGTTAAATGATACTCTTAACGCAGTTCTCACTACAAACGACGCGAACCAGTCTATGATTGACGATCCCTCGTTGAACACCAACTGGGCGCGTAAAGTCCACGAAACGTTAAAATATCTATTAGAAAGATCGGACGAAACGTCGGAGATCATCAATGATTTAAATAAAGAACAAACAGATACACACAAACGAGTCAAACAGAACGGTTCAAAAGACTCTCATCTCGAATATGCTACGTACGTCTGGGGATTCGCACAAGTCTTAGAACGAAATTTCTCGGAAGCCGAAAAAATTTCTAATCATTTCGACTGGGATATTCGGTTCAACGTAAAATCACAAAATATTACTACTCAAGATAAATTTTTCAAATTACTTGCATTTAAAGACAACGGTCACAGTCAAAGACAATCCATATTTAAGAAAAAAACAAATGCTGATGATTCAAACGCAGAAGCCTCTGGCAATTATCAATCAAGGAAACCTGCAAATCAACAAGCAAATTTTCAAACGAAACCTCCACAAACACAAATTTTGAATGCAATCGAGGCGAAAGCGAGTAACACAACAAAAGCCTCTGCTAAATAAACGGGTACAAAACCAAAAACAATACCCTGGTAGCAGCGTTCCCGAGAAAGTTCCTGGAAACTACCGAAACTACCGAAATTTTTCAAATCTAGTAGGTTTCCAGAGTAGAATCTAGATGAAAACCCCGATAAATCAGACATGATTTCTGGAAGAAATCTCGGTAGAATTTTTTCCCCACTATGATTTGTTCATATAACCTTACTTTTCACACCAATGATCCTGCTCTTCAGTGACATTGTTTGAAAATATTCATACATTGATGAATATATATACCCTATAAATTCATCTACAATGTCTTTTAAAGGGGAAACATGATTTTTAAAGTGCACATTAATAGTGAAAACCTAACCCTACACATGCATGCTCTCATGCATTACAGTATGTACAGCATTGTGTACTGACTGACTTTGTATTATTCAAGTACAATTACTGTTTCAAAAGTGTCATCGATGCTCAAAGTCACCAATGATGAGGTTTGCACAGGTATTTCAAATCTCATCAGTATGCGAGCGCAGTTACTGTCAACCACCAAATCTCTCATAATCATGCTAAATCCATGATATTGCAGTTTGATGTCTGTTCTTTTGCATTAAGACTTGTTAAATTATTTAGAAACAGCCTGCTATCTCAGTTTTTACTTAACAGTTTTGGTTCAGCTTTGCACCCTGAACCCTATGTCTTTGGCGGCAAAAATACAGGTGGGTCTATACATGAAAGTTGAATTCATATCAGCTAGAATGAATTCAACTTAATATACTGTTTCAACATGCCAATACAAATTAAGTTGCAAAATTTCAGCCCTCTAGGTATGATAGTTTTCAAGTGAGAGCAAAATCAAATTTTTATTGATTTCGATTACTCTTTTCACAGTTTTATTTTGGCTCTCATTCTGCTGTATAACATATATAGTATATACTTCTAGTATGCCTGAGCCTGGCCTGAACCGTACGCGCATGCGCAAAAAAATAAAGAGAACTTCTGCTACTCGGGTTTCAGCGTAGAAACTACGCATATTTCTCGACGGATTCTCGGTTTCATTTCTACCGAGTCGCTAGGGAACGGGCCAGAACTTATCGGCCATTTGCTACCAGAGTAAGTTCTAACCTACTACGATTAACTTTTCATTAGACGATTCTTTTAATGATTAAGAATGTTATTATTCCCATCCATATTTTTAGAATAAAGTTTTTGTGGACAAAAGTGGTGGGATAACCCAGGGTTATCCCACCACTTTTGTCCACAAAAACTGTATTCTTTTAATGATTGTTTAAAAGACACTTGGGGTTTGTCAAAAACCAATAAAAGTTGTTTTTTGTGCCTCGGACAATAATATAAATAAAATTTCAAATACACAAGAAGCAACAAATAAACAAATTCCAATTTGCACGATTTGAAAAAAATCTTATAAAAATCAGAATTTATTAGAATCGAAAATGGACCATCGTTATACTAATCGACCAACTAATGATGTTGATCTTCACTCACCACTTCGGCTAGTGCTAAATAAAGCCCGATGCCAAAAATCTTTAAATGAATTAACGAGTTCATATAATAACCATAATTCATTAGTCGATCCTTACGATATTTCCGATGAGGATATCGACGACAAACTAAAATTCTATATAACGAAAAGTACAGAAACGATCAATGAACTCAGAAATTTATTGCAAAAATATCGAAAATTATTATATAAGAACCGGGCAGATTAGCATCCATACGAATACAAAATCAAAGTAAAAACTGCTGCCAATTCTTCGGCACGTAGCTTCCTTCAACATTATGCTTTAATACCAAAATTATTTTACTTCATATATATTTCTATAAAGTTTTTGTACTTTTTCGTTTGATAGATAAAATTATTTCTAATTAATTGCATAAACATAATCAATTATAATTCTCTCTCTCTTTCTTTCGCATATAGCTATAATTGTTAAACTGATCTCCAAGAGTCATCACCCTCTCTTTTTTACCTGACACTCTATTTACTATCTTATATATTTGTAAACAGGGTGTTAGTTTTATTAGTTGATATATTATCTCTGCCATTATGTTTCATTTTCTTACACACTTTAATAAAATATATTTTACGTAATCTTTGTAATAATTACATTTTGATGATATCGTTTCCTCACCATCAAGCGGTAGATATCTCGGCGCGTTTTTTTTTTGGAAGGAAATGTAACAGTTTTCCTTTCTCAACATTTTTCTATTAACTAAACTGAAATTATTTTCTATTTTCTTTTACTTTTCCTTAAAACAATGTTTTATATCTTATCATTTAATGAGATTTACATATAAAAGTGTTAAAATGGATGATATAAAACTTTGTTTAAAGTGGTATCCCCAATCGCATAATATTTTCTAAATTAATTAACCAATAGTGTGGAAAAGTGATACTTTCCACGCGATTTACATCAATTTAATAGCATATTTTTAGTGTAATAGAACAAAAAAAAAGTAATATAATGGACAATATTATGCAAAAAGACCTAATCCACTTTTTTTTGTTTATTTAGAATCATTTCTCAATTGTTGATAGATACATATTATTTAATGAATTAAATGTAATAAAACAAAATTGGCCTAAGTACAGCAAAGACGCTTATCTTATTTTATTAGAAGAAATATAAGTCCTCGACCCTTATCCATTTATTATTTTTCCGTAACATGTTCGTATAATGTTCTGAATTGATATTACCATGGTGGAATATTGCATTTGTAATTTTAACTGCGAGATTTCATTTCCAGCCACGAAAACCATGAGATTTCACGTCTTTGCCACGAAGAGCATTAAATTTCAATAGTTGCCGCGAAGAATATGAGAATTCACATTTTCGCCGCGAAAACTAACGGATTTCACGTTTTTGCCACGAAGACTAACAAATTTCAGATTCTGATAAAATCTATGAACATCAAAGTGCATACAATAAAATCTAAAAAGGGTTCAAATGACTAATAAAATAGTGATCGAAGAGTCGCCATGAAAAAACACACATGCGTAACTGAAAATCTTGTTTTTAATGAATTGGTAAAACAGAAAAACAGAAAAAATCGAGCCTAGGTATAGATTAAAATCCATTCAATAGAAGCTGAGATCGAAGCGACGCAGTTTTCAGTTATATAGAGTATACAGGGTGAGAAACAAAATTTTGAAGCTTAATATCTCAGAAACTAACTGGTTTCATAATCAACCCAAGGAAAGCGATCAGGGTGCTATATAATGCTAACTTAATCCAAAATTTCAAATGGATTATTGCCTTTTTACTCCAGTTATCGCGTCACAAAACCGCTGCCAATTCATTGGCACGTAGCTTCCTCCAACTAAATTTATAAATCCAATAAATAAAATATTGTTTTAATATATCTATATATGTGCTTGCTAATGTATGAGGCGATTTTTGATACACAATTTAATAAAAGTTTTGGATAGTTCATTGTCCAAAAGTTTGCAGACTCCTCTGTTTTCTTATTATAGAATACGAACACTGTCGTCAATTTTTTTTGACAGAAATTCGCGCATGCTTACATGTGTTCCTAACCAATCTAACCATCAAAACAGCAGGTTATTCATTAGATAGGTCGCTCGCGCAAATTTCAAGAAAACGATTTTTACATTTTAGCTCTTTAGTTGAAAACCGCTTGATGGAATCGTTTAAAATTTTAACAGCAGATAGCTTTTTTTATAGTCAGTCCCAGAAGGACTCCGTGCGATTGCGCCTTCGAAGAGTGTCTGCGAACACCCTCTTTTGTAAGTACCGACTCTCAATACTCTCTCTCTCACCAGCCCTCCCTGGCTCGCTCGTGACCTTAGGCCGTTTGCGACGACGCACGCAATTTTGCACGCGAATGTACTTTTGCTTTGTTGACTATCCCCCCACTCCCAGGATTTTGGTTTTTCTTTTCTTAGTAGCTCTAATAACGGTACTAACTCATGCGCATGGTTTTTTGCGAATTTCGCGTAAAAATTTATTTTGCCGATCCGTCAGTCGATTTTCTTTCCCATACGTTAATTTGTAGCCCCCCTTTGCTACCGAATTCTTTTGCTTTTATGTTGACTGCCAGTTTCTTCTTTTGGATTTGCTCTGACCATGGCCACGATGGACTGGGCAGCGGTATTGGGTCACAGTTCGCTCGATTTTCCGCGTCTGGTACCATGGGCTTGCTGTTTGGACGTGAATGATTTTCTCTTGGACTCGTTTCGTGCGACGGCGAGGGTACCTTGGGGGCTGGGGATTCGTTTACGCTCATGCTACTTACGGAGCTAGTGCTACGTGGCAAGAGTATGTCGCGCGGGTTGACTCTGTCTATCGGGAATTTGAACGTTTGCCAGGGCTCCTGGCTCGTTATTTTTTTCGACTGAGGTATTAGGTCTTCCGACTCGCTGCTAGGAGAGCTGCTCGGGCTGTACACTTTCGGGGTCTTTCGGCTTTGACTGCTTTTTGCGCCACGCGTAATGCTTGCTAGGCCTACATTTCTAACGTAATTCCACACCCCGGGCGGCAAAATTACGTCACGGATGCTGTCTGATACCGCAGTTTTTACCGTTATCATTGACTCGTTGGAGTCTGACGCCGCGTTGAGGGCCGTTCCGACTCCTACTTGCGAGATCACTGGTGCTGGGTGGAGTTCGATTGCCTCGTGTAGTATTTTACATATATGCGCCTTTTCGTCTTTGCTTAGTACGTATTTGTTTCCCGTTGTTATTTTTAGCGTTGTACTAGTTAACACCGTCTCGAATCTTATCGCGTCGCGGTAGTCTAGCGCGTACACGTTCGGTTGATTTTTTGCTTCTGTGAACCAACGTATTTGAATTAGCTCGTCACCGTGGTGCACGTCGTGCAGCGCGCGGCACAAGTAAAATTCATTAAATTTGTTTCTCACTGCGAGCGTATCGCCTTTGCTGAAAATTAGCGTGTTCACGTCCCGCTTTTTCTTTATTTTTCCGACATCGCTCGAATTGTCGGGGCTCGATGACGATTGTCGTGCTTTCTTTCCTGTCGCCCCTTTGACTGCGCGTGTGCAGAAAATTCTGCCCGGTGGGCGTCTGCATCTTCGTCCGGGTTTTCTTTTATTTGCTTGTCCGCTAGCGCGTATAGTTCGACTCGCGCCAGTTCTGGATTATCCTCACCTTCGCTTATCACCAGATTTCGTGATAGCGCGTCGGCGTTCGCGTTTTTCTTGACCGGGCGGTATATAATATCGCAATCGTACCCGATCAGCGCCGCTTTTAATCGGTTAAATCTTAGGTCCGGTTTCTTGGTTGTGTGAAAATGCTTAAGCGCCTCGTGGTCTGTGCAAATTGTGAATTTACGTCCGAATAAGTAATAGCGAAATTGATCCTTGGCAAGTACTATCGCGAGGAGTTCCTTGTCGTACGTCGGGTATTTTAATTCGCTGCTTTTCAGGCAGCGCGAAGCGTACGCGCAGGGCTGATCCGCTCCTAGCTTCCCTTGACTTAAAATAGCGCTCAGCGCCCAGTCACTTGCATCGGTTGTTACGATGAATGGTTGGTTTAAATCTGGGGCTTTTAGCACGGGTTCTGTTGACATCATTTCTCTCAACGTATTAAATGCTACTGTTTGCTCCGGGCCCCATATATACTCTGCCTCTTTCTGCAAGAATTTAAATAGCGGTCGCGCTATCGCCGAGAAATTTTTTATGAATCGCCGATAATAACTGAATAGGCGAGTGCTTGCTTTAGTTTTTTCGGGTCGGTTGGCATTGGGTATTTTGCCATGTTTTGGCCGGGTCAGTTTTAATGCTACCGCCTCCTACGATATGTCCGAGAACGTGCGCCTCCTTTTTCAGGAACTGGCATTTCCTCGGTTCAACTGTTAAATTCGCTTCGAGCAGTCTTTTTAACACGCGTCGCAAGCGGACCATATGTTGGTCTAACGTTTCGCTGAATACCATGAGGTCGTCGAGATAGATCTCGACTTCCTCCCCCTGCAGACCGGCCATAGCTAGGGACATAGCCCGCATAAAAGTGATTGTAGCTTATTTAAGGCCCATCGCCATACGATTGAATTGCAACAGTTGATTTCCGTAATTACCGTCCGGCGCGTAAAATGCTGTGAGATGCGCGGATTCTGGGTGCATCTCGATTTGATGGTACCCTTGTTTAAGGTCCATCACCGTAATGTAATTCGCGGCCGCGAGATATTCAAGTATGTCGCTAGTAAACGGCAACGGGTGGCAACTTCCTTCCGTTTCCTCATTGAGGGCGCAAAAATCTATTACTAGGCGAAACTTTTTGTTGTCTTGCGCATCGGGCTTTTTTGGGACTATCCATAGCGACGATGAATAATTCGAGTTTGACGGTACTACAACGTTCTGCTCACGGAGCTTGGCTAGCTCTCGGAGCATGTGCTCTTTTAGAGCCGGTGTGAATCTGAATCGCGCGTTTCTTATGACTTTATCAGATTTTAACATGATCTTATGTTGTAGTAAGTGAGTTGCCGGGAGCTTCCGTGTCTGCTAACTACAATACTTTTTCGACTCTCTCGCGTCTGGCTTTGTCGTCTGCCATTAGTTTATTGTTTAATGCACTTACTTCTTTATATTTTTCTTGCTGCTTTTCGCAGCCGAACATACGCCGCAAGTCGCTGTAAAATTCGCGATATTTTCAGCTGAGCCGTCCTCATTGGCTCGGTACAACGTATTATCCGCGATTGTTTCGCAATCAAGTAACTCTATAACGGGGCTAGGTATTCTTATTTCAGACTTGCTTATGTTTATACATTCCGCGTAGACTCGGCCATTATTATTTTCAGCTACAAAATTGCCGAATAGTAGGTTAGGGTGTAGGTCCGTTAGTGGAACCCACCCGATTTTCGCATTATTATTTTGTACGTGCGCGCTTATAACCATCCTGACTCTAGGGGGAATTGTAATTTGTTCGTCTGCTTCGAACGGCAGAATTACTTCGTTAAGCCTTAGGCTCTTATTCGCGGCATCTACGCAACCCTTGTGTGCGTTTATTATATCCCAGCCGATGATCCCTGATTCGCTTATCGGGAATTCATTCGGCACTACGTGAATGTCACATTGCAGCCCTTGTAGCTGTATGACCGCTTGCCCTAGTGTAACCGATTTACCGGGGGTAACTCCGACTACTTTTATTATCTTACGCGCGTCGTACGGATACCCAGGGGCTAGTTCCTCTACTTTTATAATTGAAATGTCTGATCCCGAGTCTGCGTAAAATTTGCCCGTTCTAGCCCTCAACTGAGGGCTCTCTATTTTTACAATCGGCGGTTGTCTACCGGCTGTCAAAAATCTAATCGCGGCTGAGTTTTCATGCTGTTTGCCTATAATATTTTCTTCGCGGCTATTATCACGGTTACTATTGCGATTATTATTGTGGTTATCACTGTAATTATCATTGCGATTATCGTTACGGTGAATATAGTGATTGTTGTCGTAATTATTTCGGTTATTTTGGCCGTAATTGCGATCATTTTGGTAATTGTTAAACCGGGAATTACGGTTAAAGTTCGGATTTCTGCCGCGGTAACCGCCGTTGTTGCTATCGCCCCTGTTGTTATAGTTTTTTTTAGCGATTTTCTGGATTTGTTCCATTATTGTTGCTGTTTTCATTATTATCGTCATAGCGGAAATTTCTGCCTCTATTTGCTACCGGATTTTGAATTATTTTTTCCGCGGCGTGTCTTATTATTGTACGGCATTCGTCAAGAGGGTGGCCTGTCATCTTGCAGTGCGTGCAATATGTTTTTTCGGTGTGGCGGTCGGGCTGCGCGTTGGGTTTTTCCGGCCTTGCGTCTCTATCCGCAGCGGGGCTAGCTTCTTCGGCGGTCACTAGACGTGTGCTGATGCCCTTGCAGCGCTAGTTTCGCTGGGTATGGCTGACCTCGCTCTTTGCTTCTCTTCATACCCGATCGCTACCGTGATGGCGACACCCAGGGATTTAGGACCTTTACTTCGAACCAAGTGGTCTAGCGGGGGCTTGAGTCCAAGCAAGAATTGCTCAAGCACGTCCTCGTCCGCCTGTCGCCATCGCGCCTCCCTGTCGGCGTTCGATAACTCTGGGGCTGAGTTAAGAATAGTTTTCAATCGGTTATATAATTTACTGACGCGCAAGCCGTTTCGCTTTCGCCTTGCCTTGCTGTGCGTATCTGGGCGTGGATTTGCTCCGCAATACCTATATTCGCGTAGTGAAGGGTTAGATCGCTTAATAATTCCTCGACGGACGAATAATCGGCGGTTCTGGCTTGGTAGCCATCAGCAGCCTTCCCTCTTAATCGATTAGCAATTTGCATTAGTAGGAATTTCTTGTGCACCGGTCCGAATGTATCTGCCACTTCGCGTACGGCATTACAAAATAAATTCAAGTTGTCGGGATCGCCGTCGAAATATGGTATGTAGCTGGCTGCTTGGTGGAACGACATTTTCTTTCGCGGCGCTTCGTCGCTATCATGGTATAACGAGCTTTCATTTCTCGGGGGGGGGGGGGGGGGGGGGGGGCGGGTGCGTATTGAGTGTAAGGATATCCGTGATTGATGGATGTGTGCTCGATTTCAGTCCCCGGGCCTCCCACTTTAATCATTTTAAGCTTCGCTTGCCCTGGCGGATCCTGTCGATGCAGGTGCTCTTTGCGTTGCCCTGGAAATTTGAGAGGCTCATCGTCGCCGCGTCTTTTTCCACCGTTGCCGTTTGCTCGCCAATGGTTACTTCTGCGGTACGCGTCGCGTTCATCCTGGTCCGATTCGTCGACTTTTCTGCTGCGGCGCTCCGATTTTGTCTCCCGCTTTACTCGAGGTTTTCGCGACTCGCGGGCATAGATTTCTTTCTCAAATTCTTCTTGATCTAATTGCAATTGGCGCCAGCGCTTTTTCTCCCAGGCTCTGCGCCGCTTTTCGTAATTTTCGTCGAATGTTATGTCTGTTGCGCTTATAACTAGTTCGTATATCGCGCAATCCGGTCGAGTGCCTGGGCTGCTCTCATATTCGCTATCGAGTGTTTTGCTCGAGTAGTCGTCGTATGTGCGCGCTCTGTCTCGTCTTGTTTCCAGTTCGTCAGCTGTTTCTGTTTCGAAATCGTCCTCGCTGTCCGATTCCGTATTCGCGTAATACGCATTATGTGAGCGTCTCGGTGTTGTGTGGCTGTTATATCGCATACATCCCCGGCTGGGCGAACTGTGCATTTTTCGGATTCTGTTCGAATTTGCGGCCGCTTCGCGGTACGGTGAGTGACGGATGCTATGGGGCTCATACGCGTTTCTGCGAATTTCTCGCGAGATATTCTGGCTACGCGCGTCGTCTCTGATTTTTCTCGGACTGTCGCGTGCAACCGTATTTCTTTTGTCTCGCGACTCTCCGATTGCCGCCTTATCGCTCCTCGTTCGCGCGACCTTTCTCGTCTGTCAGGTGTCTTTTCGTCGCGTCTCGGTGTTTTTTTCGCGTACGTCCTTCCGCGTTGTTCGGTGTTACCTTCGCGGACCCGATATCGCCGGATTGCCTTACTACCAAGTATTGACCCATCTTCTTCACTATACTGCCGGATCGACTCTTTAATTATTTTTGAAGTTGTTCTCTGGACAAGCGAAGTTCCGACGTGCCCGCCTCGTTTACTATGGCTGGTTCCGCACGTACCATTCCCCCGTCTGTTTCTTTTTGCCCTAATTCATTTATCGGTAAAATGGGTGGGAGGCCCGCGAGTTGCGTACTATCGGTGGCCGTGGGTAAACCGTAGTCCTGAGGCTTGGGGCCGTCAGTACTTAGATCGTTATTGCGCCACACTATATTTTTCACGCCGCACAAATTCGCGATATTTTGCTGACATCTAGTATTTATCGCCAGGCGTTCGGGGGTTTCTAATGGCTGTCCGATTGGTCCCCACGGGTTATCAACTTGCACGGGCTGATCTAAGCGCAATTCCTCCAATCTACTCTCAAGATTTTTCATGTTGATCTGAGTAGATTGGGGGCCCTGCGGTAATCCCGCATATGATAATGCCGGGCTGTTTGAGCTGTGCTCCAATTTCGTGCGGTGTGTCTCGTCTTCTGAATCGCTTGACTCTAATACCGCGGCGCTTAACGTACGCGTTACGTTTCTTTGATAACGCGGCGGCATTTTCTGGTGTATTTCAAATATCCGATGTGCCCGGCTCAATTGTTTTCGCGAATCTTGTGGATCGCTCTCTGCACCTGATGTTCTGTCCTTGCTGCGTGCGCCCAATCGGAGCGCGCTCCTTGCCGCGCTAATTATTTTCGGAGGTGCCATAATATATTTTTTTTGTTTTGATTTGTGGTGCGCGGACACTGAAGCTAGCGCTCGCGAAAATATGTATGGGTATTTAAATTCGTTCCCGGAAGCCAAGCTGCGTGGATATTTAATGAGAGGAACTAACAGTAAGCTGAGCGTGGCTGCGATGACTCTGTCCATGCTGGTTGCTGATGACGCTATTTTTTTTAGCTCCGACGTTTGTCGAGAGCCTTGGCGACCTCGTGGACTTTGTCGGCTGAATTCTTTGCTCTCCTTGACTTATCGCTGTTGTATTCTGCGGTGGTTTATCTTGGTGTCTCGTTCTGCTTTCCTGCGACTTCTTTTAAAAATTCTCTGAATAATTTTCAAACGGCTGTGGTGGAAAGTTGCCGTAAACTCAGCTGCTGTCTTGACTGCTGCTGAGCCCCACATAGGGATGCCAGATGTCACGGAATGGGTGGGTGCTCCCAGAGAGCACTTGGAGGCGCAGAAAAGAAGGAGGCAGAGGTGGAGAGCAAGCTCGTGTATTAATCCCAAAAAGGAAGCTCTGTCCAGTTCGGAAGTCGCCGGTGATCTGCCCGCTCTGTCGTCGACGCGACTCGTCGACGGCGAGCGGTCGCGCGGGTGGAGATGAATACCTTGCATTTCTGCATGCACGAGCTCTCAGGTGGCGGCTTACCGAGCTGACGATGCAACTGCATCGTCGGTGGTACTACCGGATGCGCCGACGGAGAGCTCAAGAAGTCGGTTCTTCAATAGTAATACAACGATAGTGTCAAGACTAAGCGTCGAAAGATTGTCCAAACATTTAAAGAAAAGTAAGTCAATAAATTCCTTTATAAATAGTTTTCTTATTTCTTTCTCGCGCTGACCTATCTACTATTCTATCTTTCCTCCGAAAGAATCGGTTGACCTGTAAGAGGTCGACTATTCTTAACCCTTCCCGATATCCTGAGTTAATCGGACCCTATAAGGGGTTAGATTGACTCTTTCCTATATTCATACACATTTTCCTTTCATTCTTCCTCTCAGAATTCAATAAAAGAAAAGCATTGAAAAGGACTCGTCTCGTCCCAGCGTATAGCTAAAACAGAGACAGATTTTCTGCAGTGACAACTGAGATTAAACTCTCGGACGTTACATGGATCGTGTGTAGGGCATTACACGTCACAGATGGTGCAAAGCAGCACTATAAAAATAGATATCAAATGATGAACTTGGTTAATCATGAGTCAGATTTCCAAATAATGGCGGATTGGCATTTCCATGCTACTGCTCATGGAAAGGGTTCATGTGACGGAGTAGGAGCTGTGTTAAATAGAGAAGCTACTCGTACAAGCTTGCAGGCCAAAGCTACGGAAGCGATTTTAAATTCAAAACAACTTTATGACTGGGCAAGGCAAAAGTTCCAAACAATAACATTCTTTCACTATTCCAAAAAAGATTACGAAAAAAAAAACAAGATCACTAAAGAAAAGATTCTCGGCTGCACCGTCTGTTACAAAAATTTCAGACGGACATGCGTTTATAATTTCTCCCGATAAAAAAATTACTGTCTTTAGATACTCTAATACACCAAGTCCATTATCAATAGTACAATATTAATAATTGAATTTAAAATATGTTCAACAAAATAATACAAATATACAAAAATAAGAGTAATAATTAAAAAACTTAAAAAAATAAAAAAAGAAAGTAATGCGGGCTTTGTAATAAAGACAGTCTCAACCCTGTAAAACGCAGAGAGCTTTCATAGGAATCAATAAAAAAATTGCACAGTATAAACCATATTATCAGTAATCAGTTACATTATTTAAGTGCACTGAAGTAAAAGTAAAAAAATAAAATTTAGCTTCGTGATCAAATTCAGTGGACCAAAATTCATAAAAATAGCCTTCGTCAATGATTTTCCTCTAGATGTAAATTTCTTAACCCCGTAAAAAAGACATTTTGGATGGTTTTATGAGGTTAGGAACGAGCGCTTGAGGTATCGGTAAAAAATACCGTCGGATTCTTGTTCAGCAGCTCAAAATACATGAAAATAGTCGTTGCTTAGAATTTTTCTGAGCCCTTGTGATTTCTGACAGCTTGATCATTTCGTAAAGTAGTAATTTTTTAAGGTTAGGGAACGCGTAGCTCCGTCTGGGAACAAAATTTTAAAAAATGCCCCCACTAATTGAAAGTACATAAAAAATGCTAAATTTTCCATATTTTTAAAAATGTTTAGATCAAAAGGAATCTTGGGCAGAGCTTTGTTTCGTTTGACGTGGAACGTCCCATATGCATGTCAAATTTTATTGATATTGACAAAGTAGTTCCAGAAATATTACGGTATACATACATACACACACACACACATCCATCCATACGGACATTTTCCAAAAATACTTGATTTGAACTTCTAACACACTAAAAAGTATTTTCTAGAAGTTTTGAAGAAACTCAAAATTTTACTATTACAAAGCTTCCTCTGAGAGGAAGCAAAACGACTCATAGTATACAGGGTGAGAAAATAAAATTTTGAATCTTAATATCTTTGAAAATAACTGGTTTCATAAACAACCCAAACATAGGGATCAAAGTGCTATCTATACAATGCTAACTAAATCCAAAATTTGAACTTGATTATTGCCTTTTTACTCCAGTTATCGCGTCCCATAGAAAAAATACTTTTTTCAGTTTTTGATATTTTTCTTCGGATCTGCTCCATAAAATGACTTAAAATTAAAGTAATATCTAGTTATAATTACCGTCAATAATTATATAATTTTTTAGAAAGATTCGACATTTACTTTTCGAGTTATAACGGTTTCAAAAAATTGCACTTGATGGTGTATAATAAATGAACGACGAACGATAATATGAATTCTCCGCGGTAAAAAGATAGGTAATTTTATTCTCTTTCATGTTCATATTAAGCAATTTACTTTTATAAACTTTTTCAATAACTTGATTGGAAAAAACTGGATTCTCAAAACTAAAAAATTGCTATAAAAAAAAACGCGCCTACAAAATGTAAAACGGACTGTTTTCCCATCATGTTATTGTAAAATCGAAGAAAATGAGAGTTGGTGGATTAAAATCCACTGAGTAGAAGCTGAGATACAGATGTCTACGAACGAACACACACACACACATCCGTACGGACATTTTCTAAAAACACTATTTTTGGACTAAAAATACATCAAAACACACTTCCTACATGTTTTTACACAAACTCAAAAATTTACTATTACAAGGCTTCCTTAGGAAGGAAGCAAAAATCCTGAACCATTTTTCATCCCTCCATATCCTGTAGAAACTAATATGAAAAGTAAACTCAGAGAAGAAATCGGGAGAATGTTGGATTGGAAAATCATACGAGATCAAGTAGTAATAATATAAGTCCGATTGTACCGGTATTTAAAAAAGACCGATCAATTCGTTTATGCTTAGATGCACGTATGGTAAACGAGATGTTTGAGGATGATCTAGAATCACCTCAAAATATCGAGGAACTCTTATGTTCGAAGGAAGATTATATGAATTCGAAGTAGTTCCTTTCGGTACAAAAATAAGCAGCGCTGCTTTATTACGCGGTATATTTTACGTAACTAAAAATCTAGGTGATTCCATATTAAATTTCGTAGTATATATATATAAATATATATATCAAATATATATATATATATATATATATATATATATATATATTTGAATCCAATAAATACAAATATTGACATTATTGTATCTGAATTTTTTTGGCGTATAATCATATTTGTATTTGTATGCTTAACTATGATTTCTAATCGATGTCTTGGCAAGAAAGCAGCTTTTTTTACAATCAGCGATCATGCCTATGTGTCTATGTGTGTGTATGTGTGTGTACGCGCGTGTGTGCGCGCCTGCGTGTGTTTGTGTGTGTGTGTGTAATACTTTGTTAATCAAGACAGGCACATGTTTAATTGAAACATTAATGAGAACAAAAATGCCCTGTACCCTGGTAGAAAATAAACCAATTACGATGGCCTATTCACCAACGATTGGCCCACGGCGTTGGCCAACCACTGCCCAACCAAATTTATCTATAAGAAGCCAGCTCTGTGTGTATTAGCAAACATGCGCACTATTGGCAGTTTAAAGTTGCAATGCGATACTAGCAGCAGCTTTGGGAATTAAGAAACATGGCGTCAACAAAGTCTCTGTTTACATTGGTGGTATATGAGAGTTCAGAATTTTCAGTCAATTTTTGAATAACAATCACTGTAAATTGTTTGTGAACTCATTATATCAACTTCTAAAGTTGACTATTATCTAGGGCGAAACGTATTTTTGTACTAAACACAGAAAACTTACTAAAAAAAGAGTCGGCTACTCTTATTCGTTTCTCAAGGACTGTAATTCCAAAATGGAAAAACTATGACATTGAGTTTTGTGACGAGACACGAGTCTTGCACATACACATGAAGACGGCCGTAATAAACATAACATGCGCAGCGAGCGAATACACACGACGCGAAATGGGCGTGCGCGCGCAACATTCACAAGGCGAGTCCGCACGAAGCGAAGCGAGCGCGCGCGCGCGCGCAACAACCGCAAGGCGAGTCCGCACGAGCGCGGAGTGCGACAGCCGACGAACAGCTTACCAACAACGCGCCAGGTGGCGCGAGCGGCGTACGCGCTCATACGTATCCGCACCGCGCGCCTTTATAAGGCGGACAGCGCGACACGGTAGACAGTTCTCCTCGAGCTCCACTCCGGGTAGTATCGTGTGCACACGTTACTATAAGGAACAGCGAGAGATAGACCTACACCGACGAAATCGTCTCGTGAGCACACGTGACGATACCCGGTGCCACCAGAGAAACCCTCACCATCAAGACCGGTTGTACGCCGACACCTCACGACTCGCTTTATCACTGTGCGCACACAGGATAAAGGGAGGAACGAGGCGAGCGACGAAGATTTGTGAAGCCGTGCACACACGACTTCATAAATCCGAGGGATAACCTCAAAATCCCGTTACACTATCCTGGCCGCTACTGTGCGCACACAGGGCGGTCGAGATTGTGGTTACGCAAGTCATCCGGATAGGTGTAGCCGTGCGCACACGACTCCACCATACCGAATGAAATCCTAACCTTCAAACCCATCACCGATCCGCCATACCGTCACCGTACCGAAACACCGTAGCCGTAACCACCGACTCATTGTTAAAGCGAGGTCGCGTAGATATTTTCGTAAATTGTTAACAGCGCTAGTTTAAACAATTCCATTTGTAAAGGCGAAATATTCTTAACCAAACGCATAATTGATTTCTGTTTCAGACGGGATTTAACAACTGATTCCTAATTACTATTATCTACTTAAGGAAATATATTTTGTTATCATTAAAAACATAAGAACAGACTCTTTTATTGCTCCTTTCCCCAATCCAGATCCTGGAACCGACTGACTGTCCAGCATCCTGGGGAAAGTTGAACCGTTACAGTTTATATTCAGTACTCAGCAAAGGAACGATATTTACCACAAATTGACTTTAAAAAATGTATTTTGAGTATCCGAGAAAGAGTACAAACAGTCCATTTTTAAACTACCACTTCTACGTCATTTTTATCCTTTTCATTTTAGTAATAATATCCCTGTGACCAGATAAGGCTTAGATTTCAAAGAACTTGTTTGTAAAACTGATGAATATAGCTCAATTTTGTCCTTGTTATTGCGTATGTGTAGTGTTATACGCCTATGATTATGTGGATGATATGGGGTCAAATGCCCAGTACTTGGATAGATATTGAGACAAAAGTAGAAAGTTACTGATTTTGTATGAACAAATTGGATCAAAAACTTTTATCACCAACATTTAGCTAACACAATTATCTTTTAATTTGAAAAAAATGAACCTTAAAGAATCAGTTTTTACAGTAAAATTAAAAATAGTAAAATTAACCAGTAAAATTAAAAATATTAATTGTTTAATATTAGTCTTTTATGCCATCGACCTTCCCAATCGTAGGAATTACACTATAAAAAATATATTCGTACTATTACTACTCTGGGAGTAGTAAACGAATCCGACGTACTCTATGAGCAGCAAAATTACAACAAAAGTTAGTGAAATAACTACTTTCTAAGAAGTAATTTTATTATCTTGTGTTGTAAATTTACCAATTTTGTTGTTGTCGTAATTTTACTTCTCTGGGAGCAGGTCAGATTTGTTTACTACTCCCAGAGTAAAAATATTACGAATATATTTATTACAGTGTATTGAGGCCCAATTATTTTACATACTTAACATGTCATCCTCCATGACCTTTTTGCCCGAATACACATGCATACTGAATCTAAAACAAATAAAATACTTATCAATCAAATTATGACAATGAGAAAGAAAGATAAAATATTTCATAATTTAAAGTAACAATTTTACCTTTCAAACATATATAAAAATTAGTCGACTTTAAGATGTTTCTTCGTACTACTTAATCTTTGTGCAGTGTGAGACATTTTATATTGCACTTTTTATGTTGCATTTTTTAAGGACATGCTCCTGCAACGCTATGACAATAATGGTACAGAAAACTTTCAGCATTAAGGGAGTGTTCCGGAAACTATGCGGAACTGATTAGAAAAGAATTTTTTAAACGAAAATCCGGAGCAGGACTGGATCTTTGCGGGGTCTTATACCTGATGTAGCGCCTGAAGTTTCATTCAGGCGAGCCTGATCAGGGTCTAATTAAAACTAAGGTAAATTGGATTTACTTTTGACTCGGAAAAGTGATGACCGGATGTTGTGAAGCCTACCCGATCAGAAATTACAATCCGGTGCCGGAGCGAAATATAAAGCCCTGATCAAGAGGAGTTATAGGAAAACTTTATGCACCTTAACAATGTGTAATACGGTAACACGTATGGCTCTTATCAGGTAACTTTATTTGCATAAGAAAAGGTAAGTAGGAGTACTGCTCCGGAATAGAGCCGTAACAGTGCCTGTCTTACTGAAGTCAAGCGTGTGTCTGATATAGATCATGCGTAACCTATGCGTATTTCGGTTGTACATAAAAAGTAATTTTTTAACATTTTATTAGACAAAATGAGTGAAATCATTAGAGCGTCAATATGCAATAAATGGAGAGTTCGAGCATTTCGAACAAGGAAAAGAGTGCAGTCTGAGAAAATCAGTAGTGATTATTTTTGTAAAATTAACTGAAAACAATGATATTGCGTGTGTAAAGGTTGTAGCTGATACAAATATTCCTCAAATAAATGAACCCACAAACGTTTCAAGTAACAGTTTTGAAACTGAACCAAAAAAGATCAAAATTAATTCTAATATTGAATTTGAAAATGAATGTGAGATCAAATCAAAAGTTTTACTGGTACTCCAGACAACAATTAAGCTGATATTGGATATTGATGGTGGAAACGTAGCTTTTCTCAGTACTATCCATAAAGACAATTCAACAAATAATTTAAATGAAAAAACAACTGTGGAGAACAATTCTGCGGAGCCAATGCCCAGCGTGCTCAATGATATCATTAAATATATTGTGGAAAATGAAATGAATAGTAAGTTCTATCATCTATACCTGCATAACTTTTACATTACTTTATAAATTAAAATCACTAACTTACTATTACAGAAGTATGCCTCTCAATAAAAAGTCACATCGATGGAAAAGTGAAGGAACTAGACGATAAAATCACAACTATAGACAATGATTTTGATCAAGTGAAAGTTTTGTTAACTGAAAAGTCCGTTAATGGAGCAAGAAAATGTCATGTCACATGATACATTCAAGGAGACCTATTCGCAGTATGCATTTCCCTTACAATCGATAGATGAATTTACAGAGTTCAACAACAACCTAAACGAGAATTATATTTCAATCGCCTCGTTCTCAAGATTACTTGTAGTTATCCTTTCATCCGCCAGATATCACAACGTTTAGAGTCCTAAAAGAAACTCGGGGAGAGAGCGCTCTCATATTCTTTCGTTGTGCACTAGGGTCAACACGTGTTTTTTTTTTGTGTGACAAGAAGAAGCGATTCATCGTCACCATGAACAAGAGAAAGTTGGAGGATTTAGATAGAAAGGCGGCAAAGAGGCAGATGAGCCTTATTAGGGATTTCCTGGATTACATGCAAGCGAATCGGTCGGGTGGAAGTTATCCAGCGGATGACTTGGAGTATGACTCAGAACCCGGCGATTTTAATGACAGGACTACCCCTTGGATGAAGAGAATGATGGTTCCAAAGGTATGTGAAGTTTTCTCGCTCGGTGTATTCTTTGGCCAATTTGGCCATGGGTGAAAAGTTCTCTATACGTGCTCGTAGGATGCGTGTCTTTTCTTTTTTCTTGGAATCTCGGCTCAAGTAGCGAGCGTCTTGGTCAGGTGTTTATAGCTTATATCTCGATATGCTCGTAGGACATATCCTTGTTTATCGAAACCTGTTTTTTCTTTTTTTTTCCTTCTGAGTCAGCTTGCGTGACGTCCCCAAGGCTCTGGTTTAGAGAGAAAAGTCATACATGGAAAATGTTACCTTCACGGGTTCTTTATTGTAAGGCATGCCGTTGAATTTTGACGTTTCGCGGAAACGCTCTGTATTGGGAGATTTTATAAGCTTGAGTTATGCGCCTATAGAGGGCGACGTAAACGTATACGGTACGACGTGAACAGACGCTCGCACGAGGTTTGCCCTTTTTCTGATCCTCTCTGTCGTATCGATCGAGTTAGTTACATAAAGATTTCGAACCATATTTTCGACCATCCCTTTTTCTATTTGAGACTGACGGTCGATCTCTGTTTACAGAGAACCGAATAAAGGAGAGGACGGTGATCTGGCAGAGGAGACATTGGACGAGGATATTAGAGCCGTTATGGGAGACGATCCCACAGAATCTAAGGGTTTGGAAATCAAACTTCACACGTCAGAACAGAAGAGGTGGAAATTTTGGTTTGAGAATGGTTTGACAAAAGAGGATAAGGAGAGCCTTCTAGAGAAATATGGATGCTTTCACGGAATAGAGGTTCCAAATCAGAATACGGAGATTGCCTTGAAGTTGCAGGCTCATGCTAAGACGAGGGACTCTCTGATGTGCAAGAGGCAATTGCTTGCCGGATCGGCCTTAAATGATATGGAGCTTTGTTGTCAACTTTTATAGAGGAGAAGGAGGATGTAGATAAAATAGATTGTCTATAGAAGTTGAAGGATGTTACAAAGCTTATCGCAGAGCTTATGAATAGTCAGAGGTGGTAATGGTCCTAGCAGGCGTGGATAAGCAGACAAGAGCCTATACGCCTGAGGAGATCATGCCTGACAAATTGCTCTTTTAGAGAAACAAGGACCTTGGAAAGCGTGGCCAACGTTCTGGGAAAGCAGCCTAATCAGAACCCTCGAGTTCCCTTCACAAATCAGCAGCATTTAAACTCGTTCGGCCTGCAGGGAAGGAAGCCGTCTCAATTCAACACAGGCCGTCAACAAGGCTTCAATTCATTCAGAGGCAGGGGACGAGTAGGCTTCAGGAGCAACTATCAGCCCTTCAGCCAGAGAACATCGTACCAAGGACAGTACCGATTCAGGAACCAGGATCAGCGAAACTAAATAATGTAGGTACAGTAGTAGGTTGTCTAAGGTTATTTGCGAAAGCGTGGAAGAATATTACTTCTGATAGATTTATACTAGGTTGCGTAACGGAATTTAAAATTGAATTTTATACAGAGGTATTACAAGTTCGACCTCCAGAGCAGAAGGAAATATCGCTGAAGGAGATCAGAGCTTTAGAAAGTTCGATTTATTGAAGAAGGGAGCATTTGACCCTGGCGAGAAAAATCACGTGATTTATCACACGATCAATCACGTAATAAATCACTTCAATTCTCACGTAATTCATCACGTGATTTATTACTTGACTATTTGGCGTGATTTTTCACGTGACAAACCACGTTAAAAATCACGTCATAAATCACTCATAAAATTGTATTTGTATTTGTTTTAATTGAAATAAATTATTTTGTTTTTACTAAACAATTATGAAAAATATATATTTGTTGATGCTAATTCAAACAAATTGACCGTAAAATAGTGATAAATAACTTTGCCCTAACCGAGACTTGAACCGAGGTCCTCAACTTCACAATCCATTATCTTACTCACTGAGCCATTTTTTACTTGTCCTAATAATGATAATTTGCAGATCATATATAATTCTTAGTAATATATCATTTACGTGTATATACTATCTGTAGTTATTTGATAAAATAAAGAAAACAATTTTATTACACAATAAAAAAAATTAATTTATCATGTAAACATACTTTTTTTTTGTTTTTTAATCCTTATAAATTATAGTGATTCTTCTATACTAAATAATATATATTATTTTGTAGTACAAATTTAGATTTTGAATATCAATCTTAACTTAATATATAAAAACATTTTAGATCTTTTCAAATTTCATCTTGAAGTATGGGATAGTTGTATGGGACAAGACTACATTAAGGTTCAAGAATAAACAGTGAAATCATTGTTGATCAGATATTATGACTTTATTGAAATCTCCTAACGATCAGGTCCTTGTGTGACGTTCTCTCACAAGTTGTCGCCGAGAACTGACGCTCTACTCATTAAACGCCGCCGAAAACTCGGTCCCGCTAAAACAAAGACGCTCTCCCGAGGACTATCGAAGAGACTCGAAGCAATGCGCGCGCTCCTCTATATCTATAGCTATACACACGCAGTCATGTGCCCACGCGAACGCCTCCCGCCACTCGACTCTCTGGCCTGGCAGTCACAGATTGGCCCTTTAGCCTCTCCGCACTGAAAGTGACCCTCAAAATCCGCGGAGTAAAACTCCTAGAGGGGGTCGTGGCAGTCTAGGAATGATTATAAAATCACTCCTAACCGTATTGGCCTGAAGCCACGAATCGCCTTGTCGATTCGCGCATATGAGAGCCAAATGACGGAGAAACGTTCGCTAAAACTACTAATAGGTAGAATATATTATTAATAAAGAATAAATATGCCGCACTTGCTATTATCCCTAGTAGCCCTCGGTTACGTCCGGAACAAAGTATATGTGTAAACTTTACAAAGTCATAAATCTAAAATATGTTTAAGTAAAAGTAGCATAGAATTTTAAGGCTTACTACAGCACAAATAGCTCAGGCAGTAAGATAATGGATTATGAAGTTGAGGACCGGCGTTCAATCCTCGGTTAGGACAAGGTTTTTTTTTTTCATTTTTTGTGGTCAATTTATTTGAGTTAGCAACAGATCTATTTTTCATAATTCTTTCGTAAAAATAAAATAATTTAATTAAAGGTGATTTATCACATGAGAAATCACGCCCAATAGTCACGTGATTCATCACGTGAGAATTCAAGTTATCTATCGCGTGATAGATCGTGTGATAAACCACGTGATTTTTCTCGCTAGGGGAGCCATGCAAACCTCATAGAGACCAATTTTCTTATGTATCGGGAGTGATTCAGTAAGCTGTAAAAGAAATTTGAAAGTCACCATAAAGCTGCTCGTTTCATTAGGTTTTATCGTAAATGAGCGTAAATCTTGCTTCGTACCAGTAACTAGATGTGAGTTTTTAGGTTTTATTATAGACTTTTCCCAATACGGTCTCGGACCACCCCCTAATAAAAAGAATTTATTGGACTGTGTAAAAGGCGTAATAAAAAAAAACGATCGTGTTCAATCTTAGACTTTGCTAAAGTGATAGGTAGATTAGTGGCGGTCTGCCCTGCCGTGAAGTACGGAGTTTTGTGTACGAAGGCGGTAGACAGGGAAAAAACGTTAGCTTTAATTTATAACGAATTTATGTATGATGAGAGGATGTTAATTCCAAGGACCATCCTGCCAGATTTAGCTTGGTGGGTCAAGAAGATCCGTGGCTCAAAATAGTTTTAAAACGTTTGATTTTGCAATGGAATTATTTACAGATGCGTCTAACACAGGTTGGGGCGCCACGACAAGGTCGGAAGAGGCTCACGGTTTTTGGAGCGATTGCCAAAAGTCATTTCATATAAATTACAAAGAGTTGCTTGCGGTGAAACTAGCTTTAAAGACTTTAGCATGTCATCTGGAGAATTGTCAGATTTTATTGAGAGTGGACAACACAACAGCTATCGCATATGTGAACAAGATGGGGGGCGCCCGTTACAAGTCATATAATATCCTGGCTAAATAAAATTGGCAATGGGCTTAAAAAAGAATCATTTTTCTTTTCGCCTCGTACATTTCGTAGTCAGAAAATTCAGAAGCGGATAGGCTATCTAGGTTAGTTAACCATGATATTGAATAGGAGCTTAACGACAAGGTTTTCGAAAAAATTGTGGATAATCTAAACGTAGATCTATTCGCTAGCGGGACTAATACAAAATGTAGAGATTTCTTCTCTTGGTCACCTGAACCTGGAGTAGCTGGGGTAGACGCATTCACAATATAATAATCATTTTCATCTGAGAACCACATTGATTTTGTCGCACCGAACAAAGAAAGTTTGATTAGATTTTTATCAAGGAGTTATCGCGAGAGTGCGTCATACTGTACTCTGAATACATACAGAGCAGCAGTCTCACTTATCTTTAAAATAAAACCTTTTTTAAAAGGTAAAAGGTAGGCAAATATAAACTAATTTTTATTCACTATTAATTTTTTATTTGATGATGATATAATTCATTCAAATAATTATTTATATAAGTGACAAACTATGGTAAAAAAGTATATGAAATCAATAGTTAAATAGCAATTACATATTTGGAATAAATTTATCAAATTATTCTTTAATACGATTTATAATTTCATTGTTTTCCTAACGTCATTGTTAATTTATGGGCGGTATTCTACACTACTATAAACATACTTGATAAACCCGTCGCTTAATAATAACAAGCTATACGCGCGCAGGCACGCCGGCGTATATAGACTTTTCGCAACTCGACGACGGACCGCTGCAGGGCAACAAGGCCACGACGATGCAAGGGAACATCGCCAAGGACTTTCTCCTTCCTCCCGGCATCATCGCAGTGGGTTTATTTTATTCGTCGCTGGATACGCGTGAAGTAGTCTTCATCCCAAGTCCAACATCCCCTCGACAACGCAGCGGGAAAATTCTTCTCATCATTTTTCGCGGCGATTCACGCGGGAATCGCCATTCTATTTTATCAGCAGGAGTTCCAGTAGTTACTACTTCCGGACTGAGTTCCTCGCAAGCGGTACTACCTGGGCTTCATCAACGCGGCCGATCTGCAAATAAGCGTCAAGCAAGCGCGAACGCGTTGAGTTCTGCAACGGCTCCTTTCGTTGTTACTGCCTCCCGGACTGAGCTCCACGCGGGCGGTACAGCAAAGCAACCACGTCAGACTCTAGCGTATCCGCTGTTCTTGAACTAGCTTCAATAACAAACAAGATAAAGAAAACTCTCTAGCGGTGACAATCTTAGGTTAGGCGCGAGGCAGACAGACATTGCTTTATTCATGTATGTACCTGCGAGTACATTTTAGTCATTTTAATAATTTTGTACGTCTGATCTGCATTCAAGGTTAGATTAGACACTGCGCCCCACCGCATATGAGTGAACGTGACTTGCATTTACGTCTCAGATCGGGTAAGCAGGTTCCTAAATTATTCTTCCCTACAAGTCACACCAACAAGAGGCTTACGAAATCAAGAAAAATGACGTTTCCAAGAACACCAATCAAGCCACAAAATACAGATGAAGACAACGAGACCCAGGTCACTACATACACAAACTTCACTACAGCAAACACTACTTGCTGGACACAAGGAGCATGCGGAAGCGCTCCATCGAGCGGATTTCCTCCTCAGCAGCCTTACATGCTGCCATACGCACCAGTTCCATTCCCAGGCACACAGCCAAACATGGGAGTAGGTTTCCCAACACAGCGAAATCCAGTATGTGGTCAACAGTACAACGCATCTGCGGCAGCAAGCACCAGGCACTTGCTATTTAGGTCGTTCTATAAACACGATCCGCAAGGCTGGTTTGGGCAACTAGAGGATCTATTCTCAACAAACAATGCCACGGAAGACGAAGTAAGATTCAACTTTGTCGGCAGGTACCTCAGCCCAGACATTCACCACGAGATATAGTACAAAATGAACACTCTCGTCAGAGGACAAAAGTACCTGCAACTGAAGAAAATTCTCACCGACAAATACGCTGAGACTCCAGAGCAACAGCTGGACAGGCTCTTCAAAGGCCTTGAAATCGGTGCAAAACGACCATCAGATTTTCTCGCAGAGATGATTAGCTTGGCACAAAACCGAGTGCCAAGAGACACAGTCATCCAGCTCTGGAAAAACAGATTACCATCTCAGGTTCGCCTGATGGTATAGAACTACAAGTAAGAATCAGAGCTTATCAAAAGCGCAGATATGGCATATGAGGTGCTACAACAATCTCACAATATCAATGGCATGGAATTCGGCAACCAGCCGGATACTTCAATCAGAGACACCATGGAAAGGCTGGACGAGCTCATTGCGGCAATCAAAAAAACGCCGAACACACAATAAAATGGTCACTCAAGACCCAATTGGCGAACAACAAGCGCGGTGCCACACCGAATAGATCTAAACCCAGGTCACATACCAACGGCTTATGCTTTTTCCACAACAAGCATGGCAAAAAAGCTCGCAACTGCCAGCTTCCCTGTACCTGGAAACGTGGTCCTGGACAAGACTACAGGGTGAGAGATCCGGCAGACTCTACAAAGCCGGAAAACTAAAGCATCCTGCTGTTAAGGAGACTGACAGCCGGTTACCTAACACCGAACGTCTCCACACGAGACATTCTCTCAACCGACCTGTTCTTAATAGATACAGGTGCGGATATTTCGGTGGTACCAAAGCCAACCAACTGGCAAGGTAAGCCAATTGACCTCAAGCTCTACGCAGTCAATGGCTCTACTATAAAAATCTACGGTACCGTACTTCGTGAACTTGACGTCGGATTGCCCTACAGACTTACATGGAACTTCACAATCGCAGATGTTCCGCATTCAATCATCGGAGCTGATCTCCTCACACATTACCATCTGCTACCAGACCTCAGAAACAAAAGGCTGGTAGACGGTAATCAATTTACGCATGCGCCTGCCGATATTAAGTCAGTGTGCCCTATGCAAATTTCGTTTCTGGCACCAAGCCACAAATACGTCAATATAATCAACAAGTTCCCGAAAATTTTTGGCCCTGATCAATTTAGATCGATCAATAAACGTGGCGTATTTCACCATATCTTAACGACGGGTTACACGCATCTCCTCACCATCATCGATCACTACACGAGATGGCCGGAGGCGATTCCAATTGCAGACACAAATGCAGCAACTGTGGCTCCTTACATTTTACGACCACTGGATTTGCCGCTACGGCGCACCAACGACGATCACCACAGATCAGGGTGCACAATTCGAATCCAGGCTCTTCACTGAGTTACTGTGAATTCTAGGAATCAACAGGATTCGCACTACTGCATATCATCCTGCCTCCAACGGCATGGTGGAGCGCATCCACCGGGATATCAAGACAGCCCTCATATGCCATGGAGATAATCAAGAATGGGTTCGTTTACTGTCGACAGTCATGCTCGGACTACGCTCACGCATTCGTTTAGACACGGATGCTAGTCCAGCTGACCTGGTTTTTGGCAAGACAATGAGAATTCCCGGAGACTTTTCTCCGTTCACCAACGAAGAACCCAACGTTCGCACATTCTACAATGAATTTCGCGACGTCATCCAGCAACTAAGACCAGTCCCAGTTAATCACAAAACGTCAACCAAGCCATTCCTACATCAGGACATGAAGACTTGCACTCACGTCTGGATGCAAGAAAAGCCGATCAAACCGGCATTGACACAGCCATACACTGGCCCTCACAAGGTCATCTCTCGCAACATGGAGAACCAGACCTTCAACATAGACGTAAATGGAACGCAGAAGACTGTATCACTACAACGTCTAAAACCTGCATTCATTCTTCAAGAGGATCCTGATGGCGCTAAGGAAAATGCTAGACCTAAACCGATCAAAATTCCCAAAACCATAAAGGACAACAGTGTTTAACGAACATCAGACATCCAAACGCACGCAGCTTCCAGCAGATGACATTCAACCTGCACCACCTGCACCTCCTTCTCCTCCTATCATCGATCTTCCGGATCAACCGCTTCCTGTTCCTCAACCACCTGCACCCAAACGCGTTGGATTTGCTTCGAATATCTTAAGAGGTAGCAAGAATCAACCTAGTAAACCTGTTCCGTCTGCGGAACAAGTGCCAAAACGCACAAAGTTCGTCCCAAACATATTGAAACGAAAAACGAACGCGAATTCAATCCAGTCACGTAATCACACACCGAGAAGACTCAACTCCTTTACGGGGGGCGCAGTGCCTAACAAAAACTCAGTTGACCTGCTCATACCAGCATTTTCTAGTAATAATTGTATAGAGGAATTCCAATTCGATTATTCAAGCATAAAAGAATTCCGCACTCACTTAATTCCCAACATGGTGCTGAATCAAGCTACCTCACTAAGAGCTTTAAACCTAGAAAATAATGATTTTTTAACGAATTGGATTCCTCCAATTATTGATAACGCGTCCAATCTAACCGAGTTGAACATCCTCGGATTAGAATTCGAGTATTTGCTTCCGTTACGTAAGTTACCATTTTTAGTTTCTCTTAAACTTAACTACAATCAGGCTATCGAAACCACGTTAGCCAAGCTAGTCAATAAAAGTAAACTTGATGTAGTAGTCAATAACGCACGAGGGAAAAACAAAACCGTGCAATCAATCTAGCTTCATTAAAAGACGTAATCTTTGGTTGTGCTAAATTAAGTTTAAGATTCATCAACTGTAAGTTCGTCGCTTTAGCATCAACGCAAAGAGCTTTGGAATCAGACGGAGTTATTGTACAACGTTCAGAAAACTTAATTATTATTTGTAAGCGCTAAGCGACTCTAATATACTACCAAGATATCTCTGTATTCATCTAATGTAAACTACTCTCTAGCCGCTGACAGAATCTAAAAAAACATGTTTGTATCATCGTAATCACTCTCTCGTGATTCATTTAATCACTCAGTTATTGAACAAAAAAAAAAAATTATTGCAATTCGGGTTGAGTAAAATTTATTTTGGGAGGGAAAGTAATCTCTTCGAACGAGGCTTCTTTCATTTAATTGCGATCGAACTTTACTTACAAGTAAGTTCGTTTGATCGTTCAATTCTGATATGAAACAGGATTTAGTAAGTTCAAACATTGTTTAATTATTTTTAATCATTTAAAATTTGTGAGTGTTTGATTTTAATCATAATTAATTTCAGAAAAAAGTTCTCTATTCTAACATAAATACTGGAAACACTATTAAAGTTAATTTGACTGCCATACTTAAGAACTTTACATCTGGTGCACTCGTGATACAGCATACAGCCCGACACTACTATTTTTATGAGTGGATCTCGGAGGGAGTTCCGCGGGGATTACGCTGTTCGGGTTACAGCGGTGTATAATGGGAAGAAAATAACAACACGTTCGATTCTATTACACGAGTTTATTATTCGACTTAGGCTTACACACTTCGGCCGTCGGCTTCGCGGCCGACTCGTCTCCGCCGCTTGCACACACACACGCTCGCCCTCACACTCTTTCGAGGCTCGCTGCCTCCATACGCCTCTCCGTCGTCGACGCCCGCTTGCGCTCGCGTCGCGAACGCTCTCGCGCTCACTCTCACACGAGCCGAAGAGAACGGCCTATCGCTCAACGCATCGAAATGTAAAGTGATGATCCTAGGAGGCCAATTCTACACCAGCCAAATCGATCTGACCTCTGACTTCGTTATCGAAGCTTGCGACTTGGGCGTCTGGCTCACCCCGAATCTCGACTGGAAGCTGCACACTACTCTCTCAAGTACTTTCGGCACGCCCTAACTACCGATCTTAAACGCAAGCTCGTCGAATCTCTGGTTTTCCCCCGTTTCGACTATGCCAGCTCTGTCTACCACGATGTTGACGTCACACGGTCACTAAAACGGCAGCGCGCGCAAAACGCGTGCGTACGGTTTGTGCATGGAAATATCCCGCGTCGCGCCCACGTCACGCCCTACCGACTTAAGCTGGGCTGGCTGTCCGCAAGGCGCAGGCGCGACTATCTTCTGGGCTCCTTGGCCTACTTAGTAATTGCCAACGGTCGGCCTCACTATTTGGCAATAAGATTTTCTCGCCTCGACTCCGACGTCGACATGCGCCGGTCGGAACGCAACCCTCCCCAGTCCCTAGTATACCCCACCCCTCGAACTGAGGCCCTTCGGAACTCATTTTCGATTCAATCCACGTCGCTACTCAACTCCCTTAACATTTCAAACTACTCGGCCCCGCTCCTAGGTTTCTTCAAAGATTCTCTGCGAAACTCACTCGTCCTGCGTGACATTGAAGACTGGAATCAGCGCATCAAGCGAGAGGGCCTATGCGTCTAGCCATCATTATCTCGATTATATGTCAACGATCTATCAAATCAAATCTATTCCGATCTAAAATCTATGTACTTCAACCAAATTTGTAACACTACTGTCTATAACCGTATCTATCTCCGCTATACTCCATTGTTTATCAGTGACTTATATACTTATCTCTTGTATTATTTTTCCTCACACCAGATGGGGTTCAAGCCCAAGGTGCCATAAACAAAAGGTCGAGTTGCTCGATCGAAAAACTCGACTCGACGAGCTCGAGTCGAATACCGGGTCGAGTCATGTTACTCGAATATTTCGAATTACTCGAATTTTCCGAGCTACTCGAATTTTTCGGGTTACTCGAATCTTTTGAGTTACTCGAGTTTCTTGCACTACTCGAGATTATTTTTTAATCATATATTTATCAAACCACTCGAAATTTTATAATTATATTTACGCATGGCTTTAAGACAGCCTCAGTAAAGCAAGAAGCAATGAAAGTGAGAGCTCATAAAGCTTATAAACAGGCGAATTGCTTTCCGTTCGTATATATAAACTAAGCAATAAACTTATAGGTTAAGCTGGTCGTGGTCAAGCCCTATATAGAAGTCGCAAAAAACTCGCACTGCTCTTATTGTTCTCGTAACTGCAGTTGTGAATCTCAGTTTGAAAAGCGCGCTACATTTGTGCTCGTCTGCGGGACGGCCTATTTTCAGGGTTACACTGTAAAAAATTTTGTCGTATTATTACTAACCGCGGCAATGCTACACCTCTCTCTCTCTCTCTCTCTCTCTCTCTCTCTCTCTCTCTCTCTCTCTCACTCTCTCTCTCTCTCTCTCTCTCTCAGTCTAAGTATGTAACCAATACTATTTTTATACCTAGATACCAAAAACTATAGAGCTCATCACCTGGACCTCGTCATCGGCCACCTTATACATTTTGACGCCGCTCTCCAATAGTATTTTTACCTAGACACCAAAAATTTCAATGCGCACTAACTGGACATAGTCATAGACGCGGCCCCTCGTTAAAAAAAAAAGATTGAAACGGTTTGAAACGTGGAAAAAAATGAACAAAAACGATTCCATCCGTTTTTTAAATCCAGTGAGATCCGTTTTAATCCGAAATCGGTTTAAAATTGTTCAAAATTGCCAAATCCGTTTAAATCATTTTCAAACGTTTAAATCCATTTTAACCCTGTACATTTTTAAAATTCTTAATGTTTTAAATCTGTTTCAATCCGAATCCATTTTAATCCGCATCCATTTCAATGCAAATCAACTTTTATCTACTATTTTGGAAGAGCAATATGGTTATAAATACTTATATACGTTATCACACATAACAACGTATATAACAGATCGTAACGGATTATAACTTAAAATTGATTCGAATGGATAAACTAACCGAAACGGATTGATAAGGATTGGTAACGTTTATTTTAAAACTTTCCATTAAATGTTCTACAATGTATTAATTAAAATAAATTTGTATTAGTTCATGTTTATAAATATCAAATTGCAACAAATTAGTTTGTGTATGTTACGGATTTAAACGAATTTCACAACTCTGAAAGTTTCATATAATTGATATGGATGACAATGTATTGTAACGGATTGAAAATGTCCAGGTGTACAGGGTGGCGGATGAGAAGGTCTAGGTGGTGCGCTCCACGATAATGACGCCCAGGTGGCGGGCTCCGTGATATTTTGTGTCTAGGTGTAAAAATCATTTAAACGCGGTGTCCAGGTGTACAGGGTTGCCGATGGCGACGTCCAGGTACTTCGCACAGTGGTTTTTGGTGTCTAGGTATAAAATACATTCGAGGGCGGTGTCTAGAAGTATAAGGTGGCCGATCACGAGATCCAGGTGTCGCGCTCCGTGGTTTTTTATGTCTAGGTGTAAAAATCATTTAAACGCAGTGTCCAGGTGTACAGGGTTGCCGATGACGACGTCCAAGTGGCGCGATCCGTGGTTTTTTGTGTCTAGGTGTAAAAATCATTTAAACGCGGTGTCCAGGTGTACAGGGTTGCCGATGACGACGTCCAGGTAGTTCGCACCGTAGTTTTTGGTGTCTAGGTGTCAAAATCATTTGAACGCGGTGTCCAGTAGTACAGGGTGGCCCATGACGAGGTCTAGGTTGTCCGTTATACGGTTTTTGGTGTCTAGGTGTAAAAATCATTTGAACGCGGTGTCCAGGTGTATAGGGTGGCCGATGTCGACGTCTAAAAATCGAAATCTCGCCTGACATTTTACTTGAAAAAAATTGACTCTTTTTCAAGTAAAATGTCAGGCGAGTTTGATATTTTTCGCATCAAAATTACAGATAAAAAAGAAGTGAGATCAATCGAACAAAGTCAAGTTAATTATATTTAATCATAATAAAGCAAAAAATTGTTTTGTTTAATCAAAGGCTTACTTATCTTAAAGTCAAGTTACATGATGATCCATTAGAAACAACTCTCAAGATTCTTACTACGTAACTTGCTATGCCCATTTTATTGTACTTATGGTTTTTGTATCACGTTCTAATACATAAAAAGAAAGTTTTAGTTTACTAGAAAACAAAATAAAACGGGCATAAGTATCTTGAGAGTTGTTTCTAATGGATCATCATGTAACTTGACTTAAGTTAGTTAAGTAGGCCTTTGATTAAACAAAACAATTTTTTGCGTTATTATGATTAAATATAATAAACTTGACTTTGTTCGATTAATCTTAGTTCTTTTTTATCTGTAATTTTGTTGCAGAAAATATCAAAGACGCCTGACTAATTACTTTTTTAAAAGTCAATTTTTTTTGAGATATGGATTACAACGTATTGAAATGGATTGCATACTATATTTTTATTTTCTGTTATGGTTTGAAACAGATTGAAACCAGGAAAGCGTTATAATCTTCTACAATCTACTTTAATTCGTTCCAATCCTTTTTTTTAACAAGGGCTGTGCTTGAATAGTATTTGTCCATCTACAATTTGGTTTTATTATATATTGTAAATGTAGCATTGATGACAGAAGTATAGACGGTTGATCACGAAAGTTAAGCAGAGTTAGCCGGGGTTTATAAGTGGATAGGTGAATGATCTGTATAATTAAAAAAACAATAAGTACTTTTTTCTGTATTCTATTATTTAGAGACAATATATGCGTATAAAAATTAGATTACGATTAATAATGTTATTATAATTTTTATTATTTTTTAATTGATTAATAAAATTTTAAATACGTAATCGAAATACACAACAATTTATTTATTTATTGAGATTTGATTATCAATAATTTAGAAGCCCAACAAATTATTTTGTTATGTACTTTATTACGAACAAAAGCACGTATTATCCCACGGTCTAAATCGTTATCTAGGCGTCAGTCAGAAAGGTTAGGTCGTGCCGATAGCAAAATGCGAAAGCGCTTCTCAGGAAGCCCATGCTTCTGGGCTAATGCCCAGAATCATTAAAAATTTAATTTGCAATTGTAACACAACTATTTTAATCCTTATTAAAAGGTGTGTGTTAAAACAAGAAATAAAAATAAAAGAATGATTTCAAAATTTAATGATTCCTTTATAAATTTTTACCAGACTTATAAACTAATAAATGCATATTTTATTGTATCGTTATCGACAAGGTTTACTTTTAAAGAAATAGGGATTTTGGGATATGTTGCCGTCAACAATTCTCGTTTTGTCGTTATTCTTGAATTTGTAAAAAATAAAACTAGCTTCTTTCAAAGAGTATTTTTACCTCAAAGTTTTGATTCTCTAACCAGAATGCCCAGAATTCTATAAGATCTTTCATCAAATATGAGTGTCCCCAGGTTATAACCTTGCTGTTTTAAAGCTCAAAACAAAAATCTGAGAATAACCTGAAAACTGCGTCTTCTTACCTCAGTAACATCGACTTTTGAATATTTTATATCACTCAGCCTCTCTCTTGTAATAATGTCGATCCTTCGTGCAATCATATACGTGCAATCCACCATTTATCTCAAACTCTTTCGAGGTTTTGAAATCTGCACCACGACCAGCTATGTTCGTGGCTACAATCACGTCGCACTTATCTGTTGAATGTATTTGGTGATTAGAATATTTTTATAAAAGCAATTATAATTAAAAGACTGGCTACTTTTTTTACCTTATAATTTTGTAATCACAGCCCTCCGGCTTCCGATGTTGGCCTGAGCCTCCTGCACCCAGTTCTGCACTTTGTGGAGCCTTTGCTGCTCCAGGTAGATCTTCAGGGAGTGACCATCTGAAAAGCATGCATTATTATTATTGTCATTACCATGACAATTGTTCCACAAGATTATTGGTGTTTGCCATGGCCAATTGCTTTGCTGGAGTAGTAAATACTGAGTGCGAAGGGTATCTCTCTTTGAGAACCAACAATTTTGTCCAGCATATCGCACACATAACTGTAAGTGACATGCCTCTCCGGTTGACTCCACTGTGCCACAAGAACAGCAAGTAACTCTATGAACCTATTCCACTCATTAGTCAAATAATTCTGCTTCATGTAACCGATTGACTTTGTACACATAATATTTGTTGGTCAAATTACTCTGCCTAAAATGAAAACACAAGGTTCAGTTGAGACATCCCTCCCAATGCAAAGAGCAGAAAAAAGTCCTCACGTCACAGGTCTCACAATCAGGTTTATCAGCTCGTCAACAATGAAGTGATAGGCCAAGGGATGGGCTCCCTTCACTGGACTCGAATATAGCATCGAAATGCTCGAACTCCGAGGGCGAAAGCTCCTGCTTCTTGTAATACTTGGCGGACATCAAACCCAGCTGGTTCATCACAGCCCTCCGGCTCCTGCCTCCTGTACTCTCATCTCAGTTTCCTTATATTTCGTTGTGCCCTTGCTCGTACAATTCTGTCAGTACATTAGCAGCCTCAAACTTTACATCGTCGAAATGGTTGATGGTCTGGCTCAGCTGCCACTGTTAAACAAAAGCCATTCACAGACAATCACAAGCAATCCACTGGCTCCAAAACGAATCAAGGTTAAGTCGAACAGCAGTACTTACCGCTCGCTCGAGATGCGTCCAGGCAAGATCAATGTTCTTCGTGTGGGTGAGCAGTATTTGGCCAAGATGCAAGTGTGTCCTGGCCTCGAATCTCGGCGGTAGCTTGAAATTGATGACCACCTGTAGACACCGGATGCAGGACTTGATGCTGAGAGGGTTAGAGGTTCGAAAGTTCTCGGCCAAGCGGAGCAGCGACAGATACCAAGCATCCTGGGATGACTCTATTTTCGCATGACTCGCAGCGGCTCCAGGAGCTCTATACCTACTTGGAGAGGCCCCTGTTCTATGAGACGACGGTATAGTCCCGTTCGCCGCGCGACTGACGCGCTGTAAAATGCGAGAGAGAAAGAGCTATACTCTAACACTCTTGAGTCTTGCGCTTGACTTTCTCTCTGGATTCTTGTTGACACACACACCTACACATTAGCGCACTCGCGAGTCGCGGATGAAGTTATATTATCATGTTTCTATAGTGTTACTCTAGCCTCTTCTTCTTCTTCTTCTAGTGTTTATTGGCAATGAGTAAAACTCGTGCTGCCATCACCCGGTGTTCGTTTTGAGTTACGCGGAATTTTTTAAAGTGATGGCCGAGGGTTCAGCACCGTTTAGCGTTACGTGTCAAGTTTTGAGCTATCTATACGCCGTCCTCGTATAATTTATTTACCTAAACACCAAAAACTACGAAGCCACTACCCTGACGTCGTCATCGGCCACCCATTATACCTAGACACCGTTCTCGAATGATTTTTACACCTAGACACCAAAAACCACAGAGTGCACCACCTAGACCTCGTCATCGGCCACTGCGGAGCGCACCACCTAGACGTCGTCATCGGCCACCCTGTACACCTAGACACCACCCCTGAAAGATTTTTACGCCTAGGCACAAAAAACCACGGTGCACTCCACCTAGACGTCGTCATCGCGGCTACCCTGGCTACCGCTACCGCGCCACTTGATATTAAATAAAAAAAAAAATGAAATCACATCTGTAGTCCTGCTGGTCGGTATATGTGTGGTCACATCAGTAATCCCACTGATCTGTATAAGTATGTGGGAAAGCAATATGTGCGGCTAAATTCACGGTCTTAACACTAGCCGTGTGCAACCAATTTCATGGTCTGAACATGTTGGGCTGAAGAATTCCAAACGGATTTTAGCATTTTTGTTGAGACATGCTTGTTTATTGTAAAAAATGATGCAAATTTTCGAAATTTTCAAAATTTTTAATACATTATTGTTTTACTTTGAAAAGTCCTCGAATTTCTCATTCCTTTCATATGCATGATAAGTGGCCTATTCGTGCACTTATAAAAAGTACGGTGTGCAACAAGGGGGGAGTGGCTTTTTCAGACTCGGGTGATGTTTTGAGCACTCGTTTCCGTCTCGGACGCCTACGGCGCCCTCGACTCCCACTCAAAACATCACCCTCGCTAGAAAAAGCCAATTTTCCCCCCTAGTTGCATAATATACTATTGTATTCACTTTTTAAATTATTAATCTTAACGCATTGTTTCCTACCTGATAGATAACTATAGTTAAGAGTTTTAAGGCACATCCTCTTACTCCATATTTTCAAACGTATCCAATAATATTCTGTGATTAACAGTATCAAAAGCTTTGGCTAGATCTAGAAATGCCGTTATTATTGGTTTACTTTTGTCTAAACTTTTATATATAATATCCACAAGACAATCAAGTGCATATGTTGTTCATCTGCCTCCGACGAAACTGAACTGTCTCTCTGATATAATATTATGCTTCATTATAAAATTGAAAAGTCTGTTGTATATAATTTATTCAAATATTTTAGCTATATTAGAAATCAGTGATATTGGGCGATAGTTTGCAATACATGTACTATCTTCAGGCTTGTGAATTGGTACTATATCAGTCAAATCGATTGCTGCATACTCATGTTAAAAATATGTTCCAAATTGTAGACAACTTTTTTAAATTAAATTTTTTTTTTAATTCCCACACGCTTTGACTTCACTGCCTGGCAGCAAGAAGTCAAAGCTCACGAGCATCAAGTGCTACTCCGGTTCCTGTAACGACGGACAGTGGTGTGGATCAAGATGTGAGAAAAAAGTATCCCCAGATAGAGATCGCTAAATTTAGCGGAGAGATACGGGACTGGGTTCAGTTTTGGAGTCGATTCAGAAAGTTACACGAAGATGCAAAGCTCGACAACGAAGACAAATTTCAGTACCTTATTCAAGCTATTGTACCTAACTCACGCGCAGCTGAGCTTGTAATAAGCTATCCACCGACAGGAGAAAACTATCTGAAAGCTATAGAAAGTCTGAACAAACGTTTCGGCTGTGAATCCCTGCAGATAGAAATATATGTGCAAGAATTACTACAGTTAGTTCTACAAAACGTCGTGTCATTCAAGAGAGTAGAAATAGCGAGTCTATAAGACAAAATAGAATCTTACCTACGATCGCTAGAGACCCTCGGCGTCACTACAAATAAGTATGCAGCCATGCTGTTTCCGCTAGTAGAATCAGCACTGCCGGAAGATTTGCTACGCGTATGGCAACGTTCAAGTGGCGCTAATAAAGTGAGCACAGCGCAAAATTCATCCGACACGTCAAAAACGCGACTAACGAAATTAATCGAATTCCTGGAGGCAGAAGTTAGAGGTGAATTTCGTATTTCCATAACAGTGCATGGTTTTAACTTGAAAGAAGAGAGTGAACCAGGATCTGCGAAAAAGACAAAAGAAAAGGACGCAGGAAAAGAACCTGCTAGTGCGCGAAATTTACTGACTTCAAAATGCAAGGAGGCCGTGTGCCTATTTTGTGGAAAAAGCGATCACGAAAGTGCAAAGCCAAAAATTTTAACCTCAGAATGAGAAACGATACCACTGAAGTGATTGTGCGCGCAGTAATACATACGGGATCGCAGCACTCGTACGTATTGAGAGATGTAGCTGATCAATTGAATTACGCACCGATAGCGCAACAAGATATGATACATTTGCTTTTCGGTGGAGACAAATCAGAGATCGCGACGCACAATAAGTACCAAGTTCGCGTTGGCAACATGGACGGCAGCTTTTGATGCAATTTTGAAGCGCTAGACCAGCAGATTATTTGTGCAGATGTGCCCTCGGTGACCAAAGGTAGCTGGCTGCAAGAGTTGGAACCGTTATCGATAAAATTAATAGATGTGTGTAGCAAAGAAAAAACGGTAGCTCTCCTTATCGGCGCCGAAATAGTAGGAAAATTATTCACGGCAAGATGCACGTTCTAAATAGTGGTTTGACCGCAATCAAAACGTGCCTCGACTGGACGTTGATGGGCAGAGTTTCAAAGAAGAGGCCCACAATAGATACGCATACTAATATTGCCGTAGTGTCTATCTCAATGTATGTGAAAGATGCGGACATTAAAGACCTATGGTCCTTAGATGTACTAGGGATAAAAGACCCTATAGACCATAAAACCGAAGAGCAGCACAACATCGAGGTAATGAAAGCATTTACTGAAAGTATAATAAATGACGAAGGCCGGTATGAAATAAAACTGCCATGGCGAGAGTGTCATCCAGAATTGAAGGATAATAAGATGATGGCAATTCAGAGATTGGAGCCCATGGTGAAAAAATCGCGCGCGGCTGATAAACATACGAATACGACGGGATTTTCAAAGAATGGCTGAAAGAAAGTATTATCGAACGCGTCCCGCCAGAAGAAGAAGCCTACTGAGCTAATTATCTACCTCATCGGCCGGTTTACAAGGAGAACTCGACGACGAGGACTCGGCCCATTTATGACGCATCGGCCGGTGCTCCACCCCTCAACAGCTGCCTGGAAAAGGGCCCGAACTTGATAGAGCAGGTCATCGACATTTTATTGCACTTCAGGCAAGGTAATATAGGTATAATTCCGGACATTAAAAAATCTTTCTTGCAGATTAGTGTAAATCCACCGGAGCGCGACTACTTACGATTTTTGTGGTACGAAGCGGACGGCAATTTGATTATGTATCGACATTGCAGAGTAGTGTTCGGAGTGTGTAGCAGTCCATTTATTTTAGGCGCGACGATTAATATACACTTAGATAAATATTTGAAAGAGATTAAAAGTAGACAGTGTAGACGAGCGTAATTATATGAACGTGTTGAAACTAAGGCACAGTTTTTACGTGGACAATTGCGTAACGAGCGTTGATAATCAACAAGACTTAGATAGTCTTAAGCACGATGCAAAAGCAGTGATGGAGATGGACCTATTTGATTTGTGCGGTTGGGAGCACACCAATAATGAAAGTTCTACAAATATTAGCGGAGTTCTCGGATTATTATGGAATAAGACAAGCAACATGCTATCGCTCAACGTGTCAAATTTACAAAAATTAGAATTCGAGAAAGTTACAAAGAGAACTATTCTATCCATAGCTCACCGCATTTTTGATCCACTCGGTATTATGTGCCCGGTATCGCTCAGTCCAAAAATCTTGCTACAAGAAGCTTGGGCAGCTAAACTAACTTGGGATGAAGAGGTAAGCAAGGACATAAAAAAGTATGTATGTATGATAAGGATGATCGATGATGAGACCGACATTAGTTTGCACACATTTGTTGACGCGAGTACCCTTGTATATGCCGTAGTAATTTTTATAAGAGTACAAAGAGGAGCAGATGTTAAAGTTAACTTTGTGCAAATAAAAACTAGAGTCGCGCCGGCAGTCAAGAGTGACGCGAACAAAGCTACTAGCATCCCGCGACTATAGAGTTATTAGCAGCAACGATCGGAGTGAGATTGACAAGTCAAGTTCTAAAAGCAGTAAATTTCAAAATCACGAAGACGTATTATTGGACAGATTCGTCAACAGTAGTCGCGTGGATCAATAGAGATGATAATTGGAGTATTTTCGTGGCTAATAGAATCATAGAAATTAGACATTTGACACAAGCAAGCCAATTGCGACTTTAACCTGGCAATCGGAACCCTGCTGATTTACCGTCGAGAGGTTGCACGGTAAATCAACTATCTTCTAGGTGGTGGGAGGGTCCGGATTGGCTTCATAAGAATATAGAGTACTGGCCTGCGGCAGAAACGAATGTAAGCTTTGACAAGGCGTTAATTAGTATTAAAACAACAGTAGACAAAGATAATTTTTTTTACAAGTTTTCCAGTTACGATGAAGTCATTCGAGTCATAGGTTGGATAAATAGATTCTGCTATAATTGTAATATTAAGACTCAACTGAGAAAGACGGGAGATGCCAACCGCTATGAAAAGAAAACGGAAAATTTCATAACAGCAGAAGAATGTAAAAGTGCAGAGATTAAATTAATCAAATATTCAAATACGTTCAAAATAGTTATTTTAAAAGCATACAAGATGAATGTATCAAGGATTTCGCGCCTTTTATTGATAATAAAGGGCTAATTAAAACCAAACCGAAACTTTTAAATCGCGAAGACAGCTTCAAAACATGCAGGAAGCTCAATGACGCTAAATACTCTACGTGAAAAATTCTGGATAATAAGAGGGAGGAAAATATGCCGCGAAATTATAAGAAAATGCGTAGATTGTCGCCGGCACGATAGCAAGCAGATAAGTACACAAGCCGCGCCTTTGCCAATCGACAGAGTAAGAGATAGCGCTATATTTGAAGTAGTAGGAGTAGATTTCGCGGGTCCAGTGTATTTAAGAGGGGAGCAGAAAGCGTGGATTTGTATTTTTACATGTGCCGTTTATAGAACAGTTCACTTCGAATTGACTAACTCGCTGAACACAGCATCATTTTTAATGGCTTTAAGACGACACATAGCGAGACGAGGTCGGCCGAGTGTAATTTTTAGTGATAATGGCACTAATTTTGTGGGATTAAATAATCGGTTAAAATCCTTAGATTATGAGAAGATAGCAAAGACGCTTGCGTTACAGCAAATCGAATGGATATTTAATCCTCCTTCCGCACCGTGGTGGGAAGGCTTTTGGGAACGACTCATTGGTGTGCTCAAACGATTATTGAGACGAACTCTTAAAAAATCTTCTTTAACTTTTAAAGAAATGTTAACTATATTGCTAGATTGCGAAGCAGTCATAAATTCACGACCGATTACTTATATGCCAGATAGTCATAATAAGATCATGCCATTATCTTCATCTATGTTTCTACAAGAAGTTAGAGAAATTGGGATAGTAGATTTAGATAAGATAGAAAATGTAGAGATGAATAAGAGATTCGCGTACCGCCTTAAGGTAAAGCAAGACTTGCGAAAACTATTTCGAATAGAATACCTAGGCGGGCTAGCAGTAGTAAGTAAGCCGGTATCTTTTCTCCCTATCTCTTTCTCTCTCACGCACAAGCTTTCCTTCTCTCTCTCTCTATCTCTCTCTCTCTCTCTCTCTCTCTCTCTCTC
>JAZHPH010000207.1:37527-60486 GCA_037356405.1 Nasonia oneida | reverse complement strand
GGGTTAACTTTAGGGGAGGTTTTTACCCCTTAAAAGTGAAAATTAGCCGATAAAAAAAAATACGTGTCTCTTATTTTTTTATGTTCTACAACATATATGAAAATCATCAAAATCGGTGAGTTCGGGTTGGGTACCTTTCCTTGTTAGTAACTAATATCAAAAAATCATCTTTATGTCTTTTCAATATATATTTAGGTATATAGATAGCATTATCTTATAGAGCGCTTTTTTTAACCTCTATCTGGAGGGTACACAAAGTTGCTAACTTTATTCACTATTGCTTACCAAGGGAGCGTTGGAGTCCCTGAACAGCGAATTGTTCATGAAGCATTTTAGTCTTCCAATCAATGAAATTCATTAATAACTGTTTGATGTTTTGTACGATATTGATTGAAAAAAAAATAAAGAAAGACATATTATGATTATGAAATAGTTTTTAAACATTAAAAACATAACCTTAATAATGCCCTGTTAAAAATATTTACAACAAATTTTACATCAAATTTTGTGTAATAATTTAGAACTTTTACGTGTACAATTTTACATAAATCAATTGAATTGTAAAACTTGTAAAATTAAATGTAAAGATCAGTATGTAAAATGTTATGTGAAATATTAAGTAAAGTTTTACAATTTTATTCCTGCATGTGAAATTTTATATGTAATAGTTCAAAATTTTTATATAAAATTTTATGTAAAATTTGATGTAAATATTTTTGACAGGGTGCTATTATAATAAACAAAAGCAAGAACCTTATTTTAAAGGCTCATCGTCTCTGGAAATTATTTTAACACAATTCCAAAAATATTTGAAAATCACATTTTACATTTCATATAATTTGGAACAGCTGCAAACAGGACAAACTATAACGATCAACAGCGAGATCCGAAGTTATCCGTTCGCGTTTCGAGATCGTTTCGAGCGCTTGCTTAATTATATTATCGATGCAATTTCTACAAAGAAAAAAAAACGAATTGAAATATTACCAAATAGAAAATATCACAAGTTCAAACAATTTTATAAGTATTTTATTTTTAAATCTCGAATTTAAAATGTATTTTTTCAACAATATTATTTCCCTAATATTTTCACTTTCAAAGTTTTACCTTTCATTATTAATTATCGCAAATCTTTATCTTTCAAAATATTTACCCACACCTTTTATATGCTGTATGGGAAATTTTTTTATGTTTACCTACCATGTAAGGTAACTTAACCTCAAATTAATCTTTGTTCCATAAGCTACCTAACATTTGCAAAAAAAGGATAGCTACAGTAAAAAAGAAATTTATAATTTAAAAAACAATTTAGACAGTTATTTACTAACAGTGAGTGTTAGGCGTAGATTAACATTTATTACAGCCTTTGCCACTACTCATATCATTACGTTTTTGACTATTCTATAAAGGGTAGTCCGGACGTAACAATGTGTATGAGATTGCTCTATTATTATGAAACATATTTTCGAAGTTATATTGGCCGCTTATGACATTTGTTTCTTATATTATATTATAAGGAACAGACATTTTTACGCAAGTACAATATTTTGCACTTAATTTTATACATTTACATAAACACTAATCGTAGTAAAATTACTCACTCACGCACAAGCGCGCGTGTGTGTCTGTACACATACACTTTCATTTAACTACTATTAAAGATTTGAGAATTTCAAGACAAAATAAATTAAATGGTAAAAGCTTAGTAGAAAATAAAGTGTATTATTTATCATAAAAAAAATCAATTCAAGTGAGTTTTATAACAAAAATGTTCTTAATAAGATATTCTTGAAACTCTAACAAATCACATAACTTCTTGCTATTTTGATCTTAAAAGTTTGATTGTATACTACTTATAATTGTTATAGCTAAACCACTGTCGTACCATCAGTCCACTTTTGCATTAAAGGATATCTGAGACTAATTGTGTCAGAGTGTAAGCACTATACTGATTAATTTATAATTTTCAAGAACACCTAGATCCTAAACAATGATAAACTTTATTAAATCATCAATTCAAGATAAAACTTCTATTTATGATAGGTATTCTTGTAGGTCTTCAAAATATATTTTAAACTAGCATCCCGTTTGTAGATTCACAGTCAAAATCTCTCAAATTCTCTAAAAATTAAGTAAGAAGGAAAGAAAAGAAAGACAAGACCAAAAATAAAAATAGCAGATTTGGTAGCGTGCAAGCACTGACCGAAAAAAGAAAAAGGAGAAGTTTGGTGCCGCCTACAAAGATTTTATTTTAAACACACACAACCGTCCGACTGTAAGGGCCCCCGCACGCTAAAAACTTAACTTCAGAGGAATAGGAAATAAAGAGGCATAAGGGGGAATAAGGTGGAACAAGTTATGTATTCCCCCTTTTCTCGCTTATTTCCAAGCTATTGGCGTAACCTAACCTGCAGGAGATTGTTTTTCAAGAAATTAATTGAAATTAAATTAAGTAAATTAAACATTCAAAATATATATGATAAGTAGTTTTAAAATTAATTTAATAACTGATTTCATCAAACAAGTGGATAAATACTATTGCTTTTTATTTATTATTTTTTTTTTAATTGAAAAATATAAACCAATTTAGTTTACAACCAAAGTTTAGAGAAACTGTCCCGCTGCCCCAATAACATCACGTGCCCGTAATTTTTTGGTCACGCGTGACGAGCACGCGTGCTGCAGTTGTGCTGTCATCGTGACGTCATACGTGACAAAAATTCTTCGCCCCAACACACCCAACCCCCCCCCCCCCCTGACCCAGCCTATAAAAGTATATTTTTTGTAATAATAAAAATACTGACCGATGTATTTTAATTAGCTCTATCCAAAAACATCGCCAGATTAAACTGCTCCACCTTACATTTCTAATGAAAAATCAATAAAGATTTTGGAACAAAAATAAATTATCTTAATTTTGATACAGCCATATCTTTATAAATAAACAATATTTCAAACTGCTCCAAACTGCTCTACATCCATATAATACTGCTCCATAGTAATTTTTATCGGCTCCGCTATAGTTAACTGCAAAATAAGTAAAATTCATTTTGTCAGAAATGAGCTGACTGAAGCGCGTAGCGCGCAGGCGCGGATCTCATTCATTGCCGCATTGTCGGGATAAAGTTTGAATTAATTTCAAGGTGAACAATTAATTTATATGACAAGATTAAACAGTTTAGAAAATAGTGTAGGTAACTGAGATAGAAAATAAATGAACCAAGTAACTTAATACAAGTACTTATTGATTTTGTAAAAATATTCTTACGTTTCATAAGTACTCGAACACATATTTCCTTTTTTTCGAGTATTTGTGACCCCCAGGGCCATCTATAGGTACTGACGCTAACCCACAATCTTAATACACAAGCTAAGTACTTAACTTATAACCTATAAATATATTTCTTTCGGAGCTTGGAGCATGTACCGTTTCGGAGCACAATACTTATTTATTTATTAATCACATAATATAAATAATCAATATATCACATATCAATTTATTTTTGGATCTTCTCTAAGTTATGGGAATTTGAAGATGAATAAATTTATTTTACTGTATTGATATTAGTAAACTTGAAAATATATATACTTTTCGATGCAGTGTGTGTCAAGTGCCGCTTTACGCGTCATACGAATTTTTAGTCGCAGTTTACATACCCTGAATTGAAAAACAATATGATGCACGTACGAAAAATAACTCTCCCACTCGTTTGACTGGCAACCTCACACACGTGCCAGAATCAACTCTTTCTCACTACCTATTAGTATTTTAAAACTACCATCGCTATTCTTAGATTATCACAGATTATTTGACTAAAAATCTCCTTCTTATAGTTAATACAGTGGCACCTAAGGCAGAATCTAAAATAAAATACGTTTTCATTAAACACCATTGGCAATAAATAATAATAAAAAAATTTATTTCGAAACTTAGTTTGTAACACATGAATTCTTTACCTTAATTTAAACTTTATCCCGTCAATACGGCAATGCATGAGATCCGCGCCTGCGCGCTACGAGCTTCAGTCAGCTCATTTCTGACAAAATGAATTTTACTTATTTTGCAGTTAACTATAGCGGAGCCGATAAAAATTACTATGGAGCTCAGTACTATCAGTATTATATGGATGTAGAGCAGTTTGGAGCAGTTTGAAATATTGTTTATTTAAAAAGATATGGCTGTATCAAAATTAAGATAATTTTTTTTTTCCCAAATCTTTATTGATTTTTCATTAGAAATATAAGGTGGAGCAGTTTAATCTGGCGATGTTTTTGGATAGAGCTAATTAAAATACATCGGTCAGTATTTTTATTATTACAAAAAATATACTTTTATAGGCTGGGGTAGGGGGGGGGGGGGGTACACACCCACCCACCTATACCCACCTGCACCCTGCACCCACCCTGCACCCACCCAAACCGCAAGGCTCGGCACAATGACGGCAACACGACGACATTCATGCCGCACGCGAGATTGCCAGGTGCCCCGGCTTTTGACCGTCATATGCTCAGCATGTGGCCGGCCGAGTGCAGCACGGGTGCCGCCAATGTGCCGGCATTTTGCTCGGTCAGTTTTTGCGCCTCTATTACGCTCTTCTATAGCTGCAAAATTAATGGAATATGCAAATTAGACCGTATTTAAGCTATAGCGCATGTCCCTGTACAAGGTGAACAAAAAAAATAAGAAAAAAAAATAACCAGCGGCAGGACTTGAACCGGAGACCTTCCGATTCGTAGGCTGTCACTTTACCACTGTGCCACGACCACTTCTTACTTTGTGTAGTAAAGTTTATCCTCATGTACTATGAGCAGCGGTACAAGTTAGTTGTTTATTGCAATATACTGTTAAACAATCAGCAGGATATTGCGACAACACGTTTAACAACATTAGCAATCACTGCCGAGTTCGTGTATATGTGTACACTAGCAGTTTGCCGTAAAGCCGGAAAAAATATAATAACAATTATAACACTTAATTGCAAATTTTTAATTGCAAGTTTTCAATTGTCATTTCCAAATGAGATCGTGGTCGTGAGGGCTAAGGCGCGCTGCAATTATACCTTTTGCCACGCTGAGGTTCCAAGTTCAAGTCCCATTGATTTTTTTTCGTATACTGCACTTTTGTCCATGCTTCTATGAAAAACATTATAAAATATAAATTTTTATAAAATAATATCAATTTTAATACGCCGAGATTTGAAATTCGCGCGTTACTGAGGTCTGTTCTTTGGTTGAATTTTTACGTTTTTCGTATATACAAATAATAGATGGACTAAAAGTATATTTTTAAGAAATCGCATGGTGGGGATCGTGCAGGTAAGTGCATGTACAGTTCTGCTAAACAGACGCGAGACAAAAGAGCTTCTCTTCGCAGGTAAGCAACACGTACATCGATCAGTGGAAGCAGTTATCTCCTCAGCGTTGTTTTTTTTTGTATTTTTGCTGTTGTCGTGTTTTGTTTTTGTTTGATTATTGTGACAATAGTGCGTTTATACTGTATTTGCGGAGTACAGAAGCTGAAATCAGATGAAAATCGATCGTTGCATGCGTAAGTACAAGTTTGTTGTTACGTTATTGTAAAAGTTGATGGAGCATAAACCAAACTTCGGAAGTCTTGGCTATTATACAATTTAGAAGCTATATAAAAATATGTATTGTAGTTTTCCAAGTTCACAAGAAAAGAGACAATCATGGTTGCAAGTTATTGGAAAACACAAAGTCGCAAAATCAGCGGCAGTATGTAGCGATCGCAATTCTGACGATTTTTTCGACATAAACAGTGGATTGGTTCTCCGACTTCAGATAAAAAAAATGCAGTACCATCATGTAACTTAAGCAAAATTCCTGTGTGAGTAATTATAATTTACACATTTCATTGCTTATGTTTTTAACGTTTATTATTATTAGAACGATACTTTTTTGATCGTATGAATTGTACATGTTGTATAAAGCAGGAGCAAGTTAAATAACGTTATATAATGCACAATTACAGAAGTGTCATACCTGCCGCTGCAAAAACCGGGCAAAATGAAGATTCAACGATTTCTCAGCATGCTTCGGCAGAGCCTGGTAATCTTTTAGCGGACACGGATGCTTCCTCCCCTAAAAATGATTCGCCAGCGATTTCTGTGTCAGCAGATGTATTGTCGATTGAGAATGCACCTATTGCTCTAGCAAATAGTGATGAGACTGATGCTTGTGATAAAGAAACACGGAAACGATACATATTTATATCAATCATTGTAAATACAGGCGATAATTTTTTAGTATAACGGAATGTATGATTCTATTCTACAGAAAGGCTGAGAGTGAACCGGAAGTACCAAAAAAGAAATATCGGATCACCGTTAATGGGAGCGTGCAATGGTTTTTTGAACAAGATTTTAAATGCAAAAGTAAGTAGACCCGGACCCGGCGAGAGAGAGTGAATGTTTCTGGCTGTGTCTGATTCCCTGTAAAACGGGCTCTCATATGTATGTGAATCCCCGTAGGGGCTCTCACTCGAGTGCGGGATCCCTCTAAAAAGGGCTCTCCCTTGCTTCGGACTCTCAACGGGCCTGGGGGCGGGACTCACTCAACTCTCCTCGTTTCAGAGGGAGGAGAGCGAAAACTGCCTGGCGGACCGACTAGAGACTAGGAGCAATCCCCCAACCAGGCGAAGGCGGTAGTGCCGGTTGGAAAACACACATGTTACACTCACACACTGACGACCCCAAAGCTGCCCCCGGACACGTATGTCTACCGGAGTCACTCGAGGGGGGCTGACTGCGTCGATCTAAGGGTACCGTAGGAAAACTAGGTTGTCTGGCGCTCTTAGGCCGTCGGATAGTACAGGTGTCCGGGTAAGCCTAACCAGCATGACCTGGCTGCCCTATCAGCCGACGAAAAATCCCGCCTGACCTAACAGTGCCGGTTGGTGACCGGATAGGGCCATTTTGGGTTGGGTGGGGGGTCCTTCTGAGGCCACAGGCGTCTCCGCGGTGAGTGGCTTCTGGGGGGCGCACTGGTCCGGGATGCGGGGACGGGGCTTGGTCCACACACACTGACACACCCGTGAACATTAAAGAAAAAGATGAAATGGAAAATAATGTAACACAGGAAACGGTTGCAAAAGTGCCAGCAACAAAGGAGCTCCCCAGCTCAAACCAAGTCCTCACGGACGGTATTCTGAAAGACCGGGCGGCTGTCGCCAAGACGGCAAATACCGGTGAAAGTTCCCAGGAGAGTGACCGGGCAGCTGTGGGGTTCGCCCCTGCGGCAAATACCGGTGCCTCTTCGGAAACTGAAAACAGTAAGGTAAAGAAAAGAAACAGGCACGCTAATAGGAAGCTGGCCTCGGGGGCGAAGCTGAGGGCGAGGCGTCTGGAGGACGCTCCTGGGGGGTCTCAGGTTGGGACCCTTGCGGGCGCGACCAAAAGACAACACTCCGACAGTTCCAACCCGAGGGAAGTCAAGAAGAGATCCGTTGGGGACGTTCCAAAGAGCTACAGCCGAGCGGTGGCCACCGACTTAAAGGCGCCTTGACGAGGACCAAGGAAAGAAGGTCCTGGAGGCCTTGGAGGGGGAGATTGATGACGCCCCAGACGGAGGCTATTTTCCAAGTTTCTTGGATAATTGGTTCCAGAGGGGTGCACAAATCTTCCACTGCAAAGATCAAAAGGACAAAGAGTGGTTACTTAGTAATGCCACTAAATGGTCGTATGGGAAGGGAACCCAACTCAAGGCTATTGGGATGGGAGTCCTCCAGAAGCTGGTCAGAGCGATGATCTACGCCCCCGGAGTGCATACTCCGGAGGTCATGGTGAAGCGCTTGAAGAGGCAGAACACCACACTCACACCGGACTCCTGGGTGGTCGCTGAAACCAAAACGGTGACGGTGGGCACCGAGGGGAAAAAAGGAGGAGACAACTATTCGGGTGCTGCTGGAAAGGACTGAAGTCAAGGCACTGAGGGCCCTTGACTTCAGACCTTTCTGTGAAGGCGGCAGGGTACATGTCGTCCCGTTCAAGGAATAGACAGAGGAAGAGCCGGACAGGCGGAAGTCGAGGTTACGGAAGTCGATCCCGGCCATAATAAGGTAAATATAGAGGTAGATGCGGGTAGCGGTGCACTCGAACAAGATGGCTGATCGGGGGCAACGCAACAGCGTGAACAATATGAATGGGGCCAGATCTGAATCGGACACCACCGTAGAGTTCACGCAGATTAATCTGCACCATTGCAAGAGCGCCTCGGCCGTTCTGGCTAGACGTATGGCGGGGGTGCGTACAGGTATTTGCCTAATCCAAGAACCTTGGATTCACAACGGCAAAATTGCAGGCTTAAACGGAATAGGTACACTGATCAGCGGCAGTCCAGTCTCGACTAGAACGTGCCTTATTGTTAAGGGGCTACAGGTGGAGACGGTGCCAAAGTACTGCTCAAGGGATCTATGTACGGCGAGGGTAAGCTATAAGGGTTCCGAAGGTGAGCGGAAAGTCATTACGATTGCCGCAGCATACTTTCCTTACGAGGAAGCGTGCCCACCAGAGGAAATGGTCGCATTAATTAGAAAATGCGAAGCCGAATGCACTAAGCTTATAATGGGTTGTGATGCAAACGCACATCACATATGTTGGGGCAGCACTGACTGCAATTCTAGAGGAGAAAGTCTATTGGAGTTCTTAGCAGCAACGAACATGGACTTTCTCAATACGGGCAGCAAACCCACATTCCGAAATGCCGTAAGGGAGGAGGTCATAGACATCACTCTGGCCTCCAGGAACGTGTGGTCTGAGGTTAGGCTGTGCAGTGTCCTGCAAAACCCGAAGAAATCCACTGACAGACTCGATCAGACTAGCAACAGGGGACTGCGGGTAAAGAATGGACAGGAGGCCCTAAAGGGCCTAATGGAAACCCACTTTCCAGACTTCAGGGAAGGGGCGAGGTCAGAGGCGGTTCAGTTGATGGCCCGCGGAAAGGACTGGAGACTGGCGAGACGGGTAACAGACAAGGCAAGGATAAGGTGCGCTATAGGGACGTTTGAGCCCTACAAGGCAGCATGTCCAGACGGCATCTTCTTTGCTGCTTCAGGGCATGGGCGTATTAGTCCCAGCCTTAGAAAAATTGTACCGAGCCTGTCTGGCACTGGGATATGTGCCGGATGAATGGGGGCAGGCGAGGGTAGCTTTCCTGTCGAAACCAGGTAAGACAAATCACGCGGTCGCAAAGGACTTCAGGCCAATCAGCATGACCTCGGTTTTACTCAAAACCTTGGAAAAGCTGGTTGACAGATACATTAAGGAATCATCACTTGTAGAAGCGCTGCTGCACAGCAAGCAGCATGCCTACCAGACAGGAAAGTCTGTGGACACAGCGTTGGTGGACGTGGTCAGCTTCATTCAAAAGGGCATGAAAAACAGGGGTTTGGTATGGGTGGCTTTCCTAAACATCGAGGGGGCTTTCAATTACATGACCGGCGAGGCGATTTCAGCAGGTATGGAGGAGCACGCAATACCAGCAACTGTCGCCAGGTGGATCAGCGTTATGCTGAGGACCAGGACGATAGTGGCTGCCTGGGGAGCGTACACTTGCAAAGGAGTGGTGAGGAAGGGATGCCCACAAGGAGGGGTACTATCACCGACACTTTGGTGCCTGATGGTGGACAGCTTGCTCTGCATCCTGAACGAGGCTGGAATAAACGCACAGGCATATGCAGACGACATCGTCATCCTGATTAGGGGGGATGACGAGGACATGCTAGCAGGTCTAATGCAGTTCGCACTGGGCCTGGTGGAGAAATGGTGTAATAAAGTAAAACTGGGGGTTAACCCTAACAAAGTCAGTGTCATGCTGTGTACGAACAGGTATAAAGCCAAGCCGATGGAAGGACTATAACTCCATGGAGTTCCCCTGAAATTGGTAAAGGAGGTCAAATACCTGGGAGTGGGGAGGGACAGATGCGAGAAAGCGATAGGCACTTTCTGGGCTTGCAGGAGGGCTTTTGGCAATACCTGGGGTCTAGAAACGGATAAAGTGAGATGGCTATATGACGCAATCATAAAACCAAGACTCACCTATGGGGCACTGGTATGGGGCCACAAGTGTGAGTTGAAAAATCACACAAGGGCACTAAACAGGGTGCAAAGATTGGTCATGGGAGGAATCACGAGATCCATGCGAACGACACCTACGGTCGCTATGGAAAGACTGTTGGAACTGCCTCCATTAGGCAAGGTAATAAGGGCAAATGCGTGCAGGACGTTCTATAGAATAGTGGAATCAACGAACTGCTCGATTTTCAAGGACGCGGCACTTCTGGAACCAGTGTTGGCGAGTCTTCGAGTCACCTGGTTAGAGTCAGGTCCACTACGCACAACAGCTGCCATCTAACGACGTTACTTCGCGACGTGTGCTTGCTTGAAAGAGCTCACGTTCGCTCTCTCTCCCGCAGACCACCGTTGTGACAGCAGCTCCGCCGCTCGAGATCCACTATTTTAGTGTCTACTAATAATAAGAAAAACTAATAAGTAAAACTTGTTTTCTTCGCGTCCATCCTTCTCCCCAGTGATCATCACTCTATTGTGGCTATTCATATTTACAATAGAACTCCACACAAAGGAATCAATTCAGAAATACCAATCAAGAAAATGGTTCCTAACGGAAACATTCACCTTGACAAAATCAGACGTTTCGGATGTCTAGCATATGCCAAGATACCCAATGCAGAAAGTAAGTTCTCTGATAGAGCTATCCGTACAATCATGGTAGGATCTTCTCAAACTGGATATGTTTTATGGCATCCAGATTCTCAGAAGTTCGTAACATCGAAACATGTAAGGTTCAATGAAAAACTGGTATATATAAGGATGTATATAAATCTGACTTAAAAGAAAAATCAGAGACGTTAGAAATCATTTCAGAAGTTGAAACACAATCAGATATACCAGAAGAACTAAATTCAGAGAAAGAGAAAAGTCAGAAGAGAAAAGCAGAAGTCACGAACTCAGAAGCATCAAAACCAAATAAACCAGTACCAGAAAAACGAACATTTCTAGAAAGAAAAGCCAAGACGAACTTGGACACATCTCAGAGAAGCAGTATACGAAGCAGAAAATAGTAACCTGCCTGGGGATCTGCTACCAGTACCTACCCCAACCAGGGAAGACAGAGATACACACTCAGAAGAAGATGAACTTGGACACATTTTTATAGCACAAACTAACAGAGATCCTATAAGCTATAAAGAAGCTATTGATTCTGAAGAAAAACATAAATGGTCAGAAGCTATAAAACAAGAGTTAAAATCTATGGAAGACAGCAACGTCTGGAAATTAGTAGACAGACACTCGTTAGATAAAGATGGCAAAAAGATTCAAACCATTGATTCCTAGTGGGTATTCAAAATGAAAACCTCAGAAGATGGTCAAATGACTTACAAAGGAAGATTAGTTATCAGAGGATTCAAGGATCGAAAAGAATACGAACTTAGAGAAACTTACGCACCAGTTTCCAGGTTGCCGATAGTCAGAGCGACGTTCGCAATCATTAATAAGTTCAATCTAACTGCATTTCAGATGGATGTTAAGACAGCCTTCCTTAAATGGAACTCTCGAGGACGACATATATATGGAGATACCAGATGGCATTGAAATCGATCCAAAAATCAGAAGTAGGAAAGTATGCAAGCTTCAAAAATCTCTATATGGTCTAAGAATAAGTACCAAGCGATGGAACAAGCGGTTCTCAGAAGTCGCTTTGGAACTTGGACTAGAAAAAGATATAAATGAACCATGCTTATTTACATGGAGACTAGAAAATCAGATGGTAGTGCTACTGCTATATGTAGATGACATCATACTAGCAGGCAACAATCAAAAGAAACTAAAAGAAATTAAAGATAAATTATTCTCAACATTTCAGATGAAAGACTTAGGAGAACCTAAAATGTTTTTGGGCATGAAAATTACTAGAGATCGAGATCAAAAGATATTAACTCTATCTCAATCAGAGTACATAGAGAAATGTTAGAACAGTTCAACATGAAAACCAGAAAACACCCTGGTCACAAGGCAAGTTCGAAACAGTGAACTTAAAGCTTCAGACGAAAATCAGATGAAAACTGAAGCACCATACAGAGAAGCAATTGGAAGCTTACTATACTTAGCAGGTGCAACCAGACCTGACATTGCATTTGCAGTAAACTTCTTATCCAGAAGACAATTGTCACCAAGTGAAAGTGACTGGAAAGATGTAAAAAGGATTTTTAGATACCTCAGAGGCACATCAGAGTTAGGACTAACATTCAGAGCGAAAGAAAACAATATGCAAACAATGACAGATGCCAGTTTCAGAGACTGTGAAGATTCATTCTCAACAGGAGGATATATAATCAAACTCTATGGCCACACAATTATGTGGAGAAGTTACAAACAGACATATGTGTCACTGTCCACTTGCCAAGCAGAATATCTAGCTATGAGCAATGCTTGCCAAGAAATAATCTCTTTGGACAAAACAATAAGAGATATTACAGGAAAAACTCTATACCCCGTCACAATATGGTGTGATAACAAATCTGCAGGAGATTGCACACAGATGGAAGGAAATCACAAATTGAAAAATTTGGATGATGACCTAGAAACAATTCAGAGAATGTTGCAAAATAGAGAAAAGACAGGAAGTAGAAGTCACACGGCTAATACACATGGGGACTACATTAAACACTGTGTTTTAGAAGGAAAAATTAAAGTCAGATGGATATCAACTACAGAAAATACGGCAGATATCATGACAAAACCTCTGCCTAATGAAACTCATAAATTTCTCAGAGACAAAATACTCAACACATAAACTCACACTTAATAGCAAATTTCAGAGTACTCTATAAATCAGATGAACACAAAAATTTAACTATGTTTCAGATTTAGGAAACCAAAGAGATACTGAAAGGGAGATGCAATCAGAAGAATAAAAATTTCAGAAGTTCAATTTAATCAGAAGTTCAAGTGACCCGAAGGGAGGGAGTGTTGGCGAGTCTTCGAGTCACCTGGTTAGAGTCAGGTCCACTACGCACAACAGCTGCCATCTAACGACGTTACTTCGCGACGTGTGCTTGCTTGCAAGAGCTCGCGTTCGCTCTCTCTCCCGCAGACCTTTTCCTCTTTGTCCTCCGTAGGACAATGTACGTTAATAACCACGTAATTGTACCACGCTCCTTCGATGATGATATACGAGAGTCTGTCGTTCACGAATTTAAAACTTTTAACAGCGTGTATAATTCTTTTGCTAACCAGAAATCCGGTACCTAAGGAGTGTCCGCTCGCGCCCCCGAANACCCGCGCGTTTTGGATCCTGTTCCGATCGCAGGTGAGTCAACCGTTCTAGAGGTGATAACCCCCATACCTCTCTAGAACTAAATATGAGAGCTTTCCGACTTTGATGAGGACGGAGTCAACTCATCGTCAGACACACTACGGAATCATTCTCGTATCCTAACGCCCCCCTGCAAGGCAGCGCGCCTTCGCTGGCTTCGTTACCGGGTAAGACCAGGTGGCGAATCATTCTACACATCCCCTTTCGGGGCAGCTGTCATCGCTCCCGCATCCTCCACGACAGCAGGATTTTTGTAATGTGTGCTAAAAGAGATGGCAATATGGCTAAACCTAAATAAATTATCGCTCAATGTAAATAAAACCGTATATATTGCATATGGCAATTACTGTGATAGTGTGCCTAGCACCTTAAACATCAGAATTGGTGATAATGTAATAAATAGAGTAGACAGTTGTAAATATTTAGGTTTAATAATAGACTATAATATGAAGTGGGATAAACACATAAATTATATTATAAAAACAACAAGATATTTAATCTTTATTTTTCAAAGCTAAAGAAATTTATGGATAGTAAAACGCTAATGTTACTATATTATGCCTTCTTTCAAAGTATTACAAACTATGGCATCATTGCATGGGGTGGGGCTTATAGCAATTAGTTAAATTTAATTCAAGGAATACAACAGAAAATACTTCGATCTATAAATAAAAACTGTTATATAGCAGAGAACCAACCTCTAAGTATAAGGCAAATGTTCGAACTAGAGTGTATAGTATATCATTATAATGAATTATAACGGTGATTATTACCGTGTATAAAGAATCAGTAACGATTATACTGATCTAAAGAGTATCGAGAGAAATTGATGCAGCAGCTCGTAGCAGGCTTCTTGAAGGCTATACGAAGCCTGGCCCGTAGCGCAGTATGATGTACGTGCTCGTCCTTGAGCACGTGAGCCCTCGGAGGCGTCGTGAGTGCTTATGCTGCGTAGCTTAATCGCGGATGAAGTAAACGCATATTCGAGAGGGGTGAGCGCGAGGAAAAGGCAGAGAGTCAGGCGTGAAATCACAATAAGTAGGTGGAGTTTAGAATTATGTTCGTGTATTATAAAACCAGCCAAATACAGTAGCAGCACAAGGCAAGAGAGAGAGAGACAAAGCGAAGCCTAAAGCAGAGAGAGAGAGAGAGAGAGAGAGAGAGAGAGAGAGAGAGAGAGATCAGCGATCGAGTAGGTACTTACATTCGCTTCCGTGCTGTCTCGCTCGGATGCCTCGTGGCTCGTCTTGAACGGCGCAAGCGGATGACCGGGGCCCTCGCTGGGCAGCAGAGTAGATGCCTCGTGGCCTTGAGTGTGCGTCCGGCTACGGCGGGAAGACGAGCGGCAGCAATCGCTCAGCTCGTAACGAACACGCGGCGTGAAGTTGCACTCAGAGCGATAACACCGGCGACACACAAGGACACAGCTTGCTAGAGGCAATCTCGCGGGTTTCTCGCACGCAAAGTCCACGAGGGTTCCCGACCCAAGGAAGAAAGCGAAACCGTTCGACTGTACCCTTCGGCGGAACGAATCGAACTTGTCTCGCGCGGGACGCGGCGTCGAGACCAGCGTGGGCTTTCTGCCACTCTCCCTCTCGCGGCACGCGCGTGGCTCTCTCTCTCTCTCTCTCTCTCTCTCTCTGTGTTCGCACGCTGGGTCTTCTGCTCTCTCACTTACCTTGCTGCTGAAAGAATGTACATAATATATATTTATACATATGTCGCTCCTGCAGACGGCGCAGGTTGGGAAATAGCTGCGTGCTCGTCTTTCTTAGGCGAAATGGGCGGTTCTGGCACTGGGTTGTCCGAATCTTGCGGATCAGGCGAGTCCTCAGGGAACTGCTCTTCGTCGCGGTATGGCTTTAAGTCACACACGGCTACCTTGCCTATATCAACTCCCTGCTCTGTCTGAAGCTTGTAGGAGTTCATCCCGATGCGATCCGTTACGGTAAAGGGACCCGCGTACTTAGGGCTGAGCTTTGCAGCGATGGCTTGAGCAGCGGAGGAAAGAATGCGGTTTCTCGCCCATACCTTTTCGCCGACTTTGTACTCTATGTCGCGGTGTTTCGCGTTGTAGTACTTTTCCTGCCGTTCTTGGGCGGCTCATGAATTTTCAAGGGCATTAGCCCGAAAATCATCTAGCATTTTCATGCGATCCTGCCAGTTATCACGTGCTGCTTCTTCTAAGCTTTGCCTGGTGCCTTGCTCTATTTCTCTTCGTGTGGTGCACGGCGGCTCGGAATTTCTTCCATAATTGAGGAACGCTGGGCTAGAGCGAGTCGCCTCGTGAATAGCAGTGTTGTACACGAACGCAAATTCTGGAATGTGCTCGTCCCAAGTAGTATGCTTGGTTTCGATGAACGCGGCAATCATGATCTTGATAGTGCGATTTACACGCTCGGTCGGGTTGGATTTAGGCGAATAGGGAGCACTGGTGCCGTGGTACACTCCATGTGTTTCCAAAAAGTTGTCGACAAGCTTGTTTTTAAATGGAGTGCCATTATCTGACAAAAATCGATCGGGAATCCCGAATCTCAAAAAAATTCGCAGATTCAGTTCTCGCTTGATGGTTTTTGCATTCGCCTTTCTAATAGGGATGCATTCTATCCATCTCGTAAATAAATCGATGAAAATTAATAGGTGTTCATGACCTCGGGGGGACTTTGGGAAAGGTCCCATAGTGTCGCCTGTGACTATCTCCCAAGGGCGTGTAACCAAGTGTTTGCCCATGAGTTCTGCGGGAGCAAGTTGCTCAACCTTGACTTGCTGGCAAATTTGGCAATTTCGTACGAAATGAGCTGTGTCTTTGTACATATTTGGCCAGTAGTACCGGAGCGCCACCCTTTGATGAGTCTTAAATCTTCCGAGATGTCCGGAGACAGGCTCATCGTGGCACTCTGCAAGGATCCTCTCGCACTGTTCACGAGGTACTACGAGCTTCCAAGCATCTTCATCTTGTCCCAGTAAGTCATCTACTGTCGGATCAGGGCGGTAATGGTAAAGCCGTCCGCCGTTGATCTTCCAAAAGGGATGTGCCGTAGGGTCTTCGACGACTTGCTTCGCCTTTTTCAAGTACCAGGGGTCCTTGATAGACTCATCCACGGAGAGAGATGCTATTACAGCCGTTTCGTCCTCGTCGGTCTCATACATGAGAGAAAGTGCGTCGGGGACAACATTGTCCTTCCTTTTACGGTGCACAATATCGAAATCATACGACTGAAGACGCAGAGACCAACGACCTAATTTTCCATTTGGATGTTTTAAATTTTGAAGCCACACTAAGCTATGGTGATCCGTTACTGCAGTGAAATGGTAACCCTCAATGTAAGGTCGGAATTTCTCGATGGACCAAATTACGCTGAGACATTTCCTCTCAGTCACCGATAGCCTTCGCTCTGTAGGAGACAAGACGCGGCTCGCAAAGCAGAGCACGCGATCCTCGCCGTCAATGCGCTGCAAGAGAACGCTACCAAGCCCTGTATCGCTGGCATCACATTCGATGATGAATCGAGCGCTGAAGTCAGGCCTTGCTAAAACTGGGGCGGTCGCAATTAAAGCTTTTACTTGTTCAAAAGCTGCCAATTGTTCATCATTCTTGCGGGTGAGCGCAGTGAGCGGTTCACATAGTGTGGCAAAATCTTCTAAAAATTTTCGGTACCACGAGACCATCCCGAGAAATCTGCGCAACTGCTTTAAATTCTTGGGAGCCGGGTACTCAACAATAGGTTGAACTCGTTCTGGATCTGGGCGACAGCCCTCGCGATTCACAAGCACACCGAGATATCGCACTTCGGACATGCAAATTTTAGACTTTTTGCGATTTATTGTCAGACCAGCTTCATTTATCCGCTTCAGGATCAAAGTCAGCCACTTGATGTGATCTGAGAAAGTATTTGTCGCAATAATAATGTCGTCTAGATATGCGAAAGCATGCGGCTCCATTTCTGGGGTGATCAATCTGTCAGCCAACATCTGAAATGTAGCCGGCCCTCCTGCAAGGCCGTATGGCATCCTGACGAATTCAAACAAACCAAGTCCAGGTACGGTGAAGGCTATGATCGGGATGGATCGCTCGGTAAGAGGTATTTGTAAAAATGCTCCTGAGCAGTCCAACGCCGTTATATATTTAGCGTGCTGTATTTTCCGCAGTATCATGTCCATATAAGGAAGCGGGTACGCAGCTATTTTTGACACAGCATTAACCTTACGGTAGCCGACGCAGAAGCGAAAGCTGCCGTCGGACTTCCATACCATAACCACTGGACTTCGGGACCTCCTAATTATTCCGGCACGGAGCATCTTGTGCACTTGCTCATGCATCTCGTCCTCTAAAATTTTCGAAACAGGGTAATACCGCTGTTTAATTGGGCGAGCACTGCCAACGTCAATATCATGATGAATCCAATCTGTACAGCCTAGTTGCTCACAGGAAGGATCGGGTTGCAATTCTTTCATTAGATCATCGATTTCTAAGCGTTGCTCATCGGTAATTGCTTCAATTCCGAGAGAGGCGAGCGACAAAAGCTCCTCAGCACGCATAGACGAGAGAACGGCCGGTATCTCAACATCTGTGCCTTGGAGCAGTAGCTTATTTGCTACTGGGTCAAGCATCGCCGAAAATGCGCGAACGAAGTCTGCACCCAAGGTGCATTCAGTATCGACTTCGTTCAAAATAAGAACATCAATTGAATGAGTTATCCCTCCTACAGTGAAGGGCAATCTGACGCTACCCACTATGAGGACGTAAATGACCGTCGACTGCTCTAGCCCCGGGGCCCACATGAGGTCGTACTCGCAAATTTAATGAAGCAGCGAGCGATATGCCTATGGTGCCGAGGACTGTGCGCGAGGCTCCAGTGTCGTAGAGTCCTCTTAATTTGTATTGGCCAACCCCTACGGCTAACCACCACCGTGGGTACTTCTCTACTAAAGCGCTAGCTACAGTACCTCCATCGCAAGACGCCTCCACATCGGTCGAGCTACTCGTGGCTAGCGATGAGTCACTCGCCGTGCCGTGTAGTATTTGCGCTACTCCTGTTACGCTTTTAGTGTTGAAGGTCCGCGGATCCTCTAGAGCGGTAGGGACCTTGTCTACTCGCTCTCTTTCTCGTTTTTTGACAATTCTTTTGCACACTCTGGACAGGAGAACTTAGTGTACCCTGGCCAGCAGAGAATTCTATCGCCTTCAGGTCCTGCCGGTTTGTCCCTATTTTTATCAGACTTGGGAGTAATCGCCTCTGTTCGATTACCTCCCCGCTGCCAGCCGCCTCTACCACGTTTTCCTCCACGACCTCGGCCGCCGCCGCGAGTTGACGCTCGATGGCTGTCACCCGTTCCTTGTTTAGGTTTTTCCTCTTCGGTCGAGGAAGATTCCTTTTGCGGAGAATTTTTCCCTGCGCTTGACGTGTTGCGGCTGGGAGAGCTTAGCTCTTGAGTCTTCTTCCGGAAAAACTGCTCAAAATGCTTCTCCAGATCTTCTTCTGTCAGAGACGATAACTTCGCGTCCAACGAGGCAACGCTGGCCGGCTTGGCTTTGGCGGCTTTATTAGCAGGCCGAGCTTTGTCGAGGAGTTCTTGAGTATTGGTAAGTCTTCCCCGGTAAATCTTCATCTTCTTTTTAAGCTTCGGGAGCATATTGTCGATGACTAGATTTACTTGGTCCTGCGGATCCCATGGCTGGTCAAATCGGCTTAAAACCGTGAGGAGGGAGACTATATAGTCTCTCACTGGCTCGTCTGCACCTTGTGTGCGTAGATGAGCTTCGACCACCAGACTTCGCTTATTCCTTTTCGTCCTGCTATAATTATTGAGAGCAGTTCTCTTGAAATCTTGATACGTTTGCCACGAAGGCCTCAAAGTACGATACCAGAATAGTGCAGGTTTCTCGAACATGGGGACCATGGAGTCTAAAAGCTCCTCGTCGGGAATATTATCTAAGCGTCTATTCTCCTCGACTTGCTCCAAAAATTCCTCGATACTCACTTCTTTGTCGCCTGAGAATTTTAACCTCCATTCTCGAACAGTTTTACCAAGATTCTTGGTTCTCGGACGAACGGTGTCCGAATTATATCAAGTGTCGTATGGCGCAACTCCCGTAATCGGGTAAGTCGCATGAGGATTCAACTGCGAGAGCGAATTCTTGCTCGGCTGAGGCCAAACTCCCCCGTCCCAGCTCGAGCGTACGGGCTGGCTAGTGACGGATGCGGCCGGTAAGCAGACGGTAGAATGCTGCTGAGCGCCTGTGGGAGAAAACCTAGGTAGGAATGCACGTGTTACTGTAGGAGCATTCAAGCAATAACCCTTAGCTGTGGAGTGAAATATCGGGGCGTATGCGTTTAAAGGTTTTATTTCGTTTAAATTTTGCTTACTGTTTTGACCCAAGATATCGTAATAATTTAGGTCAAACGTATCTTGAAATTGGACGCTTTTCGCGCTACGGTTTGCTCTATTGCGTAGCGCATCTTCAGCTACTTGTTGTTGCGCATTAGAGACTACATTCTTTAGCTGTTGTTGAAGATCTTGAATTATATTTTCTAAGTCAACAATTTTTGATAATTGAGTCTGGGCTTTTTCTGCTTGCTCGGAGATGTAATTATTCATCTCCAATTGATTATTCTGCAGTTCAGCCTCCGATATCCAAGCTCTTCGCAGTTCAGTAGCTACCGCCACTTGGATGGATTGAACCTCACCGCTTGGCAAAACTGTGCGGACTAAAGGCGGATCCATATTTTGACTTGTCTTGGATATGCCCTGCGGCGTTGTAGAGGTTAGCTTAACTTGTGCGCCAGCTGATCTGCTATAATGTGCGCCTGTAGGCACTGATGTAATTGTAGTAGTAACTGCTGTGGTAGCAACGTGCGCTGGTGCAGAGCTATGGAGCGTCGGCCCTCGTGGCGTTTCCAAGTTTATTAAGTCAGCTTCCCTGCGTGTTTGTTGGCTTGAGTCGATAGTCATTGTAAGTGACCTGTCCCTAGCCTTTTGGTTATCATGTGGCGAGCTTGACGGTATCTGCGCGTTTTCTTGCAGGCCATTTTCAAGTTCTTCCTCTGCCTCAATTACTGCAAGGACGTCATTTCTTAATTCTTCAGGGAAGCTTGGTGACTGTACGAAGGTCAAGCATAAATCATCTCTTCTAGCTATATCTTCTTCTGAATTGCTATCTATTTTAAAATCTTCGGCGCTGTAGTTGCCATGGAGTCTTCTTAACAGTCTATTCGCTCGCTCAAATAGCGTACCGTTTGTATGTAATTCTAAGTGTTCTAACGCATCGTCCACTTCTATACTCGACAAATTCTGAATCCAATCACGTATTCTAACATCTACGTTTTCTTTAAAAATCGTCAAATCAGCGATTTAATCCAATTAAGAGACAGACACATAAGAAGTACAAACAAGACACGAAACAAGAATCTACCATTGCCTAAAATTGATAAAACAGTAAGCAAGAAAAGCAGTTATTTCGTGGCTGTGAGTGTATTTAACACGCTACCGAATGATCTCAAAGACTTAGCAATAAGTAAAATCTCTATGAAAAGAAAATTAAAGAGGTTTATAGAAAAGAATTAACTTTTGGATGTTATATTTTTTAATATTTTAATATTGTTAACTTGCTATGAAAAGGAAAGGGCATGATAGCGTTAAATGCATTATCTTGGCTCTATTTGGTAGTTTTAAGTATATTAGTATTAGTGATTATGCCATCCCTATGTACAGGCAACTGCGTTTGCCTCTATAGGATGCCTTTTAAAGGGCATATGTATATGGTGTTCAAATAAAAAAAATACATAAATAAATGCGTGTAAACTTTACAAATTATAAATCTAACATATTTTTAGGTAAAAATAGCATAGAGTTTCAAGGCTTACTGCAGCACAAACAGCTCAGGCAGTTAGATAATGGATTATGAAGTTGAGAACCGGGGTTCAATCTCGGTTAGGACAAAGTTTTTTTTCATTTTTTGTGGTCAATTTATTTGAATTAGCAATAAATCTATTTTTCATAATTGTTTAGTAAAAATAAAATAATTCAATTTATTTTAATTAAAATAAATACTTTAATTTTATGAGTGATTTCTGTCGTGATTTTAAAGATGATTTATCACGTGAGAAATCACGCCAAATAGTCACGTGAGAATTCAAGTGATTTATCACGTGATGGATCGTGTGATAAATCACGTGATTTTCTCGCCAGGGTGCATGTTAGTGATAAAAATGTTTAAAAAAAGCTGTGGTCAAAAGGTGCTAAAGATGCTTATATTTTATTTTTAAAACGTTGAATATGAAAAACTCAAAAAAATTTACTAAAAATGATTGAAATCTCTAAAAAAAAGTAAAAGGTTAGGCTAGTTTGATATATTCCACAACGAAATTACAGTTAGAAGAGAACTGAGATCAATCAAACAAAGTCAAGTTTATTATATTTAATCATAACCCGGCTGAAAATAATCATATGATAATCATATGATACTTTCGACCGAATCCTCATATGAAAATCATATGAGTGTCGTATGATATATCGTAAATTCTCATAAAAATAAATACTTATTCTACCCCTATTCGATACTTATTACTTATATCTTTCCTTGTAGTGTTGATTTGTAAGTTGCATCGAGAATTAATTTTTTCATAGATATTACATTGAAAAAAATCCGGACTTGTGGAGATTTGAACTCTGAACCTCAAGATTATGAAGCAAGCGTTTTACCACCGAGCCATCGTGATCTTTGATATTGTCGATTACTTTAGTAGAATGAAATAGTCATTATAACTTACGTGCCCTTATATGTTTTATTTATTATTACTCAATTACTATTAGTGTGTTTGAATAAAATAAACTCAGTATAATTAATTAATAATAAATAAAGCATACAAGGACGTGTTAGATAATATAATGACTATTTGATTCTACTAAAGTGATCGACATCAAAGATCACGATGGCTAGGTGGTAAAACGATTGCTTCATAATCTTGATGTTCTGGGTTCAAATCTCCACAAATCCGGATTTTTTTCAATGTAATTTTTATGTAAAAATAAATTCTGGATGCAACCTACAAATCAGCAGTACAAAGAACGATAATTAATAAGTATCAAGTAGGGGTAAAATAATTATTTATTTTTATGAGAATTTACGATATATCATATGACAATCATATGATTCTCATATGAGGATTCGGTCGAAAGTATCATATGATTATCATATGATTATCGTATGAGCACTCATATGATTGCTCATATGATTATTTTCAGCCGGAAATGAAGCAAGGAACAACTCTCAAGATAATTACTACGTAACTTGCCATGCCCGTTTCATTTTGTTTATTGCTGAACAACTAAAATTTTCTTTTTATATATTAGAACGTCATACAAACACCATAAGTACAATGAAACGGGCATGGCAAGTGACGTAGTAATTATCTTGAGAGACTGACAAGGAAAGGTACCCAACCCGAACTCACCGATTTTGATGATTTTCATATATGTTGTAGAACATAAAAAAATAAGAGACACGTATTTTTTTTTATCGGCTAATTTTCACTTTTAAGGGGTAAAAACCTCCCCTAAAGTTAACCCCCAAAAAGCGTTTTTTTTTAAATATCTCGGCTTAAA
>JAZHPH010000207.1:0-32526 GCA_037356405.1 Nasonia oneida | reverse complement strand
TTCATTGAAAAATATTAATTTTAAGCCGAGATATTTAAAAAAAAACGCTTTTTGGGTGTTAACTTTAGGAGAGGTTTTTACCCCTTAAAAGTGAAAATTAGCCGATAAAAAAAAATACGTGTCTCTTATTTTTTTATGTTCTACAACATATATGAAAATCATCAAAATCGGTGAGTTCGGGTTGGGTACCTTTCCTTGTGAGAGTTGTTGCTTGCTTCATTACGATTAAATATAATAAACTTGACTTTGTTTGATTGATCTCAGTTCTTTTCTAACTGTAATTTCGTTGCGGAATATATCAAAGTCGCCTAACCTTTTACTTTTTTAAAAGTTAATTTTTTTTTGGGGTTTTTAGATTTCAGAAGGATTGAGCTTGAGAGAAAAGAGTGTATCTTACGGAGTATGTGGCACTTAACACAATTGAGTAACCGTTGCTTGTAACTGCAACGAAGATAGCGATTTGGCTAGTGCTGCTAACCTAAACTGTCTGCAGTTTGAGTAATATGACTGTCATGAAAGCTGTTTATTTATTTTATTATTTATAACTTTATTCGTGCTAATATTCACATGAACTGTTACAATGCCACTACCCTAAGCGGGTCTTGAGCGTTGTCGTCCAGATCGGACGGGTGGGTGCCTATCACCACTACACAGCGCGTCCTTAGGTTGCGGATAGAGGAACAGCCCCCGAGAAAGAGGTTAGCTGGGAATAAATTGAATAAGCAGCCGCGGACAGCCGATAGGAACAGGCGTGGGTGTGATGAGTCCACACTGTCGAACGCGTTCATCTAGAAACACTACTGTTGAGGGTATGCGGGAGGATAACGCGAAGTAAAGATGCAAGACACTTATTGAAATACAAAAAGGCTTTATTCGAGAGGTGCTACTCGCTCGGGAGTTCGACCGAATATGGTCCTTACAGATCAGAGTTCGAAACGCCGCTAGGAGCGCGCGATGTCGTGTCATCCCCACTCTTATTGTCGGGTCTCATCGGAGGACGCTACACCAGTCTGAATATGTGTAGGACTTAGCCTATCGAAAACGCGAAAATACACACTAGATTTCAACACCCCCACTATTTGAGTGTTTTTGATGTCTCTCCTTTTCTTACATAGAACTTTCGGTTGAGTACAATATTGAAAACCACAGATAAATCATAAGAATATAATAAACTGAATATTACAAACTGGTTACATTAATCGTAGAACGCATTGAGTTGAATTTTTCAAAACTAAGAGCCTTCGTGAACACGTCTGCACACTGCTCGTTCGTATTAACATACATTGTATCAATCAAACCATCACGCTGTTTCTCGCAAATGAATTGATAACGGACGTCTATGTGTTTGGATCTGCGATGAAACTCCGGGTTTCGGGTCAGTTTAATCGCGCTCTGATTATCCACCAATAAAATCGTTGGTCCAACACATTGGCGTCCGATGTCGTATAATAGTTTACGAAGCCAAATAGCCTCTTTCGTTGCCTCGCTGGCCGCAATAAACTCTGCCTCGGTGGTGCTGAGGCTTACAGTACTTTGTCTTCTGGGCGACCAGACTACACAATTTCCGTTCAGCAGGAATACATATCCGCTTGTTGATCGACGAGTTGCAATATCTCCGGCGTAGTCCGCATCGGAGTATCCGACCAGTCCACTATTCGCGCGATTATTACAAAATAATAATCCGAGGGAACGCGTCCCTTTTAAGTATCGCAAGATACGTTTAGCTGCGCGCCAATGCGATTCATCATAATAATTGTCGAGATACCTGCTGACCACACCGACCGCATACGTGATATCAGGTCGTGAGATCACTGATAGATATAACAATGACCCAACTAACTCGCGATATAGGACTTTTAGTCCATCTTTGACGATCGGATACGTCAATTTCTCACTAGGGTCAGCGGGTGTTTTAACCTCATTAGCGTCTAACATTTCAAACCGTTTTAAAATCTTATTAATATAAGCCTCTTGGCTGATAAAAATACAATCATCGTGCTGTGAAATCTCCATGCCGACGAAGAAATTCAGGTTTGTTACGGTGATGTCGAATTCTTCCATCAAAACGCCAACTAATTCGTTGAGTACATTCTGATCGCGACATAACAAAAGCCCGTCGTCTACATACAATGCCAGATACACTTTACAACGCTTAAATAGTCCCGTGTACACGCATTTGTCAGCACTGCTTTGCACGAAATCCAGGCTTTTAATGAAAGTATCGAATCTTTCATTCCAGCATCGACCGGCCTGTTTTAAACCGTATATTGCTTTCTCAGTTTTAGCGCAAATTTCTTGCAGTCTACATTTAGTCCGTCGGGGACTCGCATGTACAAATCTTCATTTAATTTGCTGTTCAAGTACGCAGTGCTTACATCGAAATGTAGAGAACAAAGCTTCTCTTCTGCAGCTATCGATAACAATATTCGCACGGACTCGTAACGAACCACGGGAGAAAACGTTTCGCTATAGTCCACACCGGCCTCCTGCGTGAAACCCTGCGCGCACAGTCGTGCCTTATAGCGACACTGGTCAGTTTCTTTCGTAGATTTAATCCTAAAAACCCACTTGTGACCAACAAGCTTCTTCCCTTCCGGTTTCTTTACAATTTTCCAAGTTTTATTTTTCGCGTGGGCGTCAAGCTCCTCTTTTATAGCTTTTTCCCAAAATGGAGCATCTTCACAGTTCAACGCGTCTCTGTAATTTTCAGGTGTTTCGTAGAGTTTATCGTAAGCGACTTGACAAATTAGGCGGTTCGGCGATCGAATGTTTTCGCGAGGTCGCAGATCATATCGAACTCGTTCGACTTGAGGCTGATCGTCGCGAGCTGCCTCGGCGTTTGCTCCGCGCTCGTTGTGTCGTCTGCCCCGCACTTCTACAGCTGGCTCAGCATTCTCGCCGATCTCGCGCCCGTTGTCATCGTCCGCTACGCGCTCATCGCCGCCGTCTATTACGCGTTCATCTTGTTCTTGAACATTGTCATTATTTAGTGTGTCGTCCCAAATCGGGATTGAAGTCGCTCCATCTGCCGCGTTTTTCCACGAGTTTTCATTAAAAAGCACGTTTCTCGAAACAGTAATCCGGCCTGTGTTCGAGTCGAACAACCTGTAGTTCTGCGAATCGTTTTCGTATCCAACAAGGGTTAATCGAACGGATTTTGCATCCCATTTCTTTCGCGAAACGTCTGGGACTAATACATATGCATCGCTCCCAAAAATCTGCATGTGCGACAGATCCGGCTTCTTGCTAAACCATAACTCGTACGGAGTTTTCGTCGGTGACATTGCCCTGATCGTTCGATTGAGTGTATACACGGCGGTATTCACCGCTTCGGCCCAAAGGCGACGCGGCAAGCCCCGCGCTAATAACATCGTCCGAGCGCACTCTACGGCGTGTAAGGAGCCGAGAACAAAATCTTAATGCCTTGGGATGACAGGAAATCCTTGACACGCTTGTCTGTGTATTCAGTACCGTTGTCCGCGCGAACTATTTTTACGTCCTTACCGAAATGATTTTTGACGTGCAGTATATGATTTTTCAAAGCGTCATACGTGTCGCTTTTGTGCTTCAGAAAATCAACACTTCGAAACCCCGATGATTCGTCTTTAAATAACACGAAAAATCTAGCACCACTGACCGATGTGGCCCGCATAAGTCGGTGTGGACTACGTCGCCGGGATTCACCTCGTGACGCTCGTGTCACAATTTGGTTGAAGCTATACATACGCGGTTTACCTCGGCGCACTTCGATTTTATGAACATCGTGATCAGATTGTTACGCTGTTTCAGGCCTTGTACGATGAGCTTGTTGTCCTTAGAATAAACGCACGCTTGATCGCCGGCGAGAACTACAGCATAGTTCAGCGCGGTACATACTCCGGCTGACAACAAGTTTTTCTTAAGAGACGGAGCGTACAAAACATCGTTTATTTCGCCTTCCAGCCACTGACCATTTACTAATCGTAGAATCTCAACCTTCCCACGCCCTTCGACCTTTACACGCGTATCGTCACCGAGCAAAACGTACTCATCTCGCATAGGCGTGAATTCTGAAAACCACTCGCGTCGGCACGAGTAGTGGCGTGAGGCGCCACTATCGAGAATCCAGAGCTGGTCGTCGCTCGTTTCTCGGAACCAACTCTCGTCGCGACTCGAGCACAAAATTTGTTTTCGGTCTGTTCCACGGATTTCGCGATTCGACGAGGCGACTAACGCGCTAAACTTTGTGGAATCTTGCCCGTCCTTGGGGGGATTCTTACAGTCGTCAGGCGCATTGCCTTTTTTTCTTATTTTTACGCTCGTTACAATTCTTTACGATGTGACCGCTCTTTTTACAAAAGTAGCATAATATCTTTCTTACTTTTCGTTTGATTACCGTTGTTAGATGAAGAATCTTTCTTGCCCTTGTTCTTAGAGAAGCTAGTGGTCGCGAGCGCGCTGGTCACGTCGTCCACGTTGTAGAGCCGGGATTCCTCGCGTAGAATTCTCTCACGTAGCTTCGTCAGGGTTTGATCTGCCTCTGGAACGCTGTCCCATGCTGAGATGAACGGGCTGTACTTCGACGGCAGGGTCCCGATGATTTTTTCCATTATCATGACATCAGAAATCGTCTCCCCGACATCCTTGAGCTGATTCGCGAGGTTCTCCACTTTCGCCATGTGCTGGGCCGCTGAGTCGCTTGGCGTCATTTTGTATTCGTGGAACCTCGTCGTCAAAGAGAGCTTGTTTGCAGCGCTTCTTTGTTCGTGGATGCTCGAAAGTTTCTCCCACATGGAATTGGCAGACCTGCACGTAATCAAATAGTCGAGTTGACTGTAATCCATCGATGAGGACAATATGAATATTGCCTTCGCGTCTCGTTTGATCCAGTCCGCCCTTGCAACGGCGTTTGCCTCGGTGTCTTCAGGTTTAACTTCGGCGCCCTCAACAATCTTGATAAGGCCTTGAGACACGAAAATTGCTCTCATTTGAAATTTCCACAATTGGAAATTTTGTCCGTTAAACTTCGTCACGTTTCGCAAATCCTGAGAGCTGATGTCCGACATTGTCGTTGATTTGCCAAGATAACGTGAACTTGTCAAACCAAAAGAAACGAGCGAGAAGTACGTTGCTTGAACAAACGTATGTCCAAAAAGTTTTTCAGCACTCTCACTGAACACTTCGCGTAAAGAAACTTCCTTCCTCGAGCCGCTGCGTGGCTGGGCCCATAACCTGTTGAGGGTATGCGGGAGGATAACGCGAAGTAAAGATGCAAGACACTTATTGAAATACAAAAAGGCTTTATTCGAGAGGTGCTACTCGCTCGGGAGTTCGACCGAATATGGTCCTTACAGAACGGAGTTCGAAACGCCGCTAGGAGCGCGCGATGTCGTGTCATCCCCACTCTTATTGTCGGGTCTCATCGGAGGACTCTACACCAGTCTGAATATGTGTAGGACTTAGCCTATCGAAAACGCGAAAATACACACTAGATTTCAACAACTACGCAAGCACCACAACAAGAAAACACTTCACATTATCTCTTATCTCTCAATCTATCTATGCGGGAGCGATGACAACTGCCCCGAAAGGGGATGTGTAGAATGATTTGTCACCTGGTTTTACGCGGTAACGATGCCAGCGAAGGCGCGCTGCCTTGCAGGGGGGCGTTAGGATGCGAGAATGAAGCCGTAGTGTGTCTGACGACGAGTTGATACTGTCCTCGTCAAAGTCGGAAAGCTCTCATACTTAGTTCTAGAGAGGTATGGGGGTTATCTGGGTACGACCATAAATGATAGAAACGAGATTAATGTCGAAATAAACAAGAGACTCCATTCGGGTAATGCTTGCTTCTACGCCGTGAGTAATTTACTTAAGTCGAGGCTGTTGTCTAAAAACGTTAAAATAAGAATATACAGGACAATAATACTGCCGGTGGTTCTGTACGGGTGCGAAACGTGGCCTCTCACTAAGCAGGCGGACAACCGTTTTAGGGTATTTGAAAATAAAGTCTTGCGAAAAATATACGGGACGAAGAAAGATGAGGAAACCGGGGAATGGAGGAGACTACACAATGATGAGTTACACAATCTGTACGCGTCACCAAATATTAACAGAATAATAAAATCGCGCAGATTGGGATGGGCAGGGCACGTAGCGAGAATGGGAGACGACCGTACGGCAGCGCGTGTCATGAAGGGCAGGCCGATGGTAACGCGACCTCTAAGTAGACCTAGACGTAGATGGGAGGACAACGTAAAAGCGGATCTAGTAAAAATAGGACGGGTGGGTGTCGATCGGAGTGGTGCATCTTGGGTGGGGTTGACACAAGATAGGGCAGCGTGGAAGGCTTGCGTAGATGAGGCGATGAACTTTCGAGTTCCAAATGCCACGTAAAAAAAAAATTCATATGAAATACATTAATACATAGATTTTCCATATTAAGTACGCAAACTTAAGACTTGTTAAATGTTTTTTTTTTTGTTCTTCAATATAGCGCATTACAGCTTGAAAGCACTTTAATGTTCACCCAAACGCCTATCATCTCTAATTGATTAACTCTATCCATTTCACAGACAGTGAATTTATACTACACAATAACAGCTAGCTTAAGAGTAAGTTACCGGGCCAGTCGCAGAATATACGCTCGACTTATTTACACTCTCTTGAATTTATAAACAGCTTTCATGACAGTCACATTACTCAAACTACAGACAGTTTAGGTTGGCAGCACAAGCGAAATCGCCATCTTCGTTACAGTTACAAGCAACGGTTACTCAATTGTGGAAAGCACCTAAGAGATAGGTAGGTTTGTACATATACAGCTGATACCTACATCTATATACACAGCTATAGCCCGTCGGCACATACACTTGCCTGGGGCCGTATTCCATAGGGAGTTAGTGAGAGTGAGAGTGAGATAACATTGATGACAATGAGAACCGCTTCTCAGCGCAGCGCGCGGCTCGTGAGAAGTGAGAACGTGGTTTGCGAACACACCTATTTCAGATCGCGGTTACATTCGAATCCCAGCCCTATGTGGGAGTTCGAGTATTACTATAATACTCTAAAAACACATCTGGTTAGTAAATAAATAAATATTGTTGTTATTTTTTATAATTTATTTGTATTACAAATTTAAAAATGTACAAAATTATGAATTTCTTAAATTTTTTGTACAATGTTGATTACTACATTTTTTTATATAAATTTATGTTATAAAAGTACTCGAAAAGTAAGAGATCTTTGAAAGTCTCAAAATTCAAATCTTAAATATCGTGGAACTAGGTAAATACACAAAAAATGTCTGTTATAGAGACTTTCAAAGATTTCTTACTCTTTAAGTACTTTTATAACATAAATTTATATAAAAAAATGTAGTAATCAACATTGTAAAAAAATTTAAGAAATTCATAATTTTGTACGTTTTTTTTGTAATACAAATAAATTATAAAAAATAATAACAATATTTATTTATTTACTAACAAGATGTGTTTTTAGAGTATTATAGTAATACTCGAACTCCCACATAGGGCTGGGATTCGAATGTAACCGCGATCTGAAATAGGTGTGTTCGCAAACCAAGTTCTCACGAGCCGCGCGCTGCGCTGAGAAGCGGTTCTCGCATATATTATATTCATCGATGTCATCTCACTCTCACTCTCACTAAGCTAACTCCCTATGGAATACGGCCCCTGCTGCGGCAGCAGCAGCACTACATAAGTAGCGGCAGGCATATAAGTATACTTATTCTGTGCAGGAAAAGAGAAGAAGATTCCGATGATATCGATACCTTGTCAATAATTCAATGAGTCAAAATGTATGGCTGCCTAATGATTTTAAACGCCGACTTAAAGCTCTATAACTATAACGACTCAGTCTGAGCACTGAGTCTTTAGAGTGGAACAATAGAAATTTAAATAGATCCAAGTCGATTTTAGCTAGGATTTTCGAAGGAAGTTAAAGAAAGTGCATGTGGAAGCCATACGGTAAACATCTGAAATCCGGACTATTCCTCTTTCTTCGAGGCTCAGTAACCTTGAAAAAAACGCGCAAGGGATGTCTGTGTATAACCAGTCAACCAAATCTAAATGTCATGCATCTTATTGCAACAGGGAATGACTCGCGATATCCCAAAAATAAACGGTCCAGAACTCTCCGACGCTAAAAAGCACAGGTTCATCAAGATTTTCATTCTTGATGTGGTGTTTGACCTTCTAATTCTATTTTTGTATAGTGGTTAGTAAGGCTTGCAGTAAAGCATAAAAATCAATGCATTGTTAAACCAAAGCAATCTTATTTTTTATTTTCTCTTTTCAAACCTCTTGTTATTTAATTCTTCATACTTTTTATGAAAGATCTTTCATTTACAATAAGAAAACAAATTTGATCAATCATGTAAACCTCCTTAACTTATTAAAAAAAAAACAGTATAGGTATCATCAATGGCCCTCACATTTTAAAAATGGTCCATTTTAAATTTTATTTTCTATACCGCTGATTAATGTAAATTTTGAGTATGAGTTTATTTAAGTTGATTTTTAATTAAATATTTTAACTAAAAGAATGATTTTTTTTTATATTTGGGTGCTCTAAAAATATCACTAGTTATAATTGGCTTTTTCTAAAATCTTCCAAAAGAATTTTAAATGAAATTTGTTTGTTATACCAATAAATTCTCCATACTTATAAAATTAAGAAATACAAACAATAGAAACTGATGATATAGTAGGGAGCAAGAACATTCCTTTCTATAAAATCAATCGACAAATATTTATTTATTCGCATTATTAATGACAATTTTGAATTTCAGATTATTTTACCTGGTTTATTTTTTCACTTTTATGAGACTCAAGATATAATAAATATGTCTCTGAAACCCAAAGTAGTAGACTTTCGTCAAACATGGGATGTTTTACAAGAGACTGTCAAAGGTGTGATAACACTAGCCGATGTTCCACGAGCTACATGGAATGATAGATTTAGGTTAGTGGTGTATTAATTTCATATAAAAACCTAAGTAGGAAACTTTATCTCTTTTTTATAAAATTTAACTTTACAGTGATGTTTATTCATTGTGTGTGGCATATCCTGAACCATTAGCCGACCGTTTGTACAATGAAACTGAAAAATTTTTAGATGATCATGTTAGTCAATTATTAGTTAAAGTTCAGTCTCAAGGAGAAAATAGCCTATTACAGGCATACCATCGTGCCTGGACTGAATATTCTCAAGGAATCAATTACCTCCACCAATTGTATTTATATTTGAATCAGCAACATATAAAAAAGCAAAAACTTACCGAAGCTGAAATCATTTATGGAACATCGTCTGCTTCCTCTCCGGACTATCAGGAACAAAAAGAAATTGGTGAATTAGGTTTATACATATGGAAAAATAAAATGATTGAATCATTAAAAAACTCCCTGGTTGCATTACTCCTTGAAGGGATACATGCAGACAGATTGGGAGAAGCACAACCAACGACATCAGATGTGATTTGTGGAGTTATTGAGAGTTTTGTTAGAGTTGAAGAATATAAAATGAAAGGCCAGTTAAATGTAAGTTGAAAATATTCTTATACAATTTTTAATTTTGTCCACTCTTATCATCAATACAAATGATTCTATACTTGAAAAATGTACTTCTAGCTTTATCAAGAAATTTTTGAAGGACCTTTCTTAAAACAAAGTGGCGAATTTTATTTAAGAGAAGCTTCTGAACTATTGCAACAGTCTGACGTAACTCGTTACATGGAAAGAGTAACTTGGCGACTTAGTCAAGAAGAATTAAGAGCACATAAATTTCTTCACATCACATCAGTACCTAAGGTAAATACTGAAATTTTTAGCGTTTTGAAATATATAAATAAATTAATCAATTTGTAAAAGATCCTTTAAAATGTTAGGTACGACAATGTTGCGAAGAAAAAATGGTTGCAGCACATGTTGCTTGGTTACATACCGAGGTTGATGCCATGGTAGAGAATGAACGAAGAAAAGATCTTGCACTTATTTATCCTTTGTTGAGGCCTCTTCCATCAGGTTTAGCACATCTCGTACAAAAGCTAACTGAGCACATTACAAATGAAGGACTACAAGCAATTGGTTCTTTACATGGTGAAAATGTAATAATTAAAATTCTTGTAAATTTTTTATTACATTTTTAAGCACCAATTTCCATTAAGCTTTTTATTGATTTACAGGTTCATACATTATTTGTCGAAAGCATGCTGGATGTGCACTCTAAATATTCTGATTTAATAAAAGAATTATTTAAGGGTGACCAGGCGTTTATTGGTGCACTTGATAAGGCATGCTCGGCTGTTGTTAATCATAGACCAGCACCAAGACAACCTACGCGAGCACCAGAATTGGTAAATATTGTGCGGTGTTTTTGAAATTTTTTAATTTATACATTTCAACTGTCATTTATGAATTTTACAGCTAGCTAAATATTGTGATTCATTGTTAAAAAAATCAGCAAAAGTAGCCTCTGAAAGTGAGATTGAAGAAAAATTAGCACGTTCAATTACTGTATTTAAATATGTGGATGATAAAGATGTTTTTCAAAAATTTTATGCTCGCATGCTAGCAAAACGTCTGATCCATCAACAATCACAATCTATGGATGCTGAGGAAGCCATGATCGATCGATTAAAGCAAGCTTGTGGCTACGAATTCACAAATAAGTTACATAGAATGTTTACAGACATGTCCGTGTCAGCAGATTTAAATACAAAGTTTACAGCAAGTTTGCGAGAGCGAGAAGGTGAAAAGCATCAGTTTGGCATTGGCTTTGTTGTGTATGTATTACAAGCTGGGGCTTGGCCATTGGGACTGCCACCTTCACCTGGTCCATTTCATGTTCCTCAACAACTTGAAAAGTCTGTACAAGCTTTTGAATCTTTTTACCATGCACAATTTAGTGGTCGAAAGCTTACTTGGTTGCATCACTTATGCCAAGGAGAACTCAAATTAAATTACCTTAAAAAACCATATTTAGTAACGGTACAAACTTACCAAATGGCTTTATTGCTATTATTTGAACATTGTGATTCAATTTCCTGCAAAGAAGCAGCTTTGTCGTTGCGCTTATCTCACGATCAACTAGTAAAACATGCAGTTAGTCTTGTTGATTGTAAAATTCTCAAAAAGTCAACGGAAGAAGATCTTGAGGAAGACACGATCCTTACACTAAACTTTGAATATTACAACAAGAGGACAAAGTTTCGTATAACAGGAGCACTTCAACGAGATGCTCCACACGATACAGAAGCAACCCATCGTAGTGTAGATGATGATCGCAAATTATATTTACAGGCTGCAATCGTGCGAATAATGAAAAGTCGTAAAGTCTTAAGACACAATCAACTTGTGCAAGAGGTAATATATATACATGAAATAAGAAAACATCGATGTTAATGGTTATATTCATACATATAAAATATAAATTTTTGTTCATAATACCTTTTTTAGGTTCTTGGACAGTCCAAAGTTACATTTGCTCCTTCTATTGGTATGATTAAGAAGTGCATTGAAAATCTTATAGATAAACAATATATTGAGCGAACATCAAATAGTGCTGATGAATATTCTTATGTTGCGTAACCCTAATGTAACAATTTAAACTAATTTATATTTTAACGTGAGATGCTCTCTGTTAAAACGTAAATGCCAGCTTTAAAAGAACCAAATGTGGAAGAAAAATCTTGCATGCTCAAGAAAGTTGTAGAAAGTCGTTATTCAATCATGCATTAAAATTGGATGTATACTAGATAGCACTAGAATTCTAAATTTTTGATACATAGGTTTTTTTACTTGATTTTATACATGAAAATTGTAAAGTAAAATGATTTAATTAATTTAAATCATTTTCTTAAGCTTAAAAAGATAAAGCTAACAAGCTGGTTTGAATATTTGGCAGAAATTGTTTTTATTATATTCTAATAAAAATGTACATACTTGAATACTTTTATTAGTATATACCAATTTATAAAAGATTTTTTTTTATTAGAAAAAAAACTGCTAAAAATAAAATTCATTGTACTCTTGCCTTAAAAAACAAAACTCAAGAGCATCTTAATTTTTTTAACCGTTTTTATGTTTGCTGCTCCAATATCGTAAGACATTGAGCAAATGAATTGTAATATATGCACACTGAATAAAAATGTTACTATTTTAGACGAGTCATTTTAGCTACATTAAAGGAGTGGAAACTACATATTGTCAGATGTTACAAAATCTAGCACAACTAAATAATGGCTTGTTCTAATTAGTCTTTTTAAGGCACCGTATAGTAAATTAAAGGAGGATGTCCATGGATGCATAGAGGAAAACAGAATATTGTATAAAACTAACTATTGCTTAAAACTAGTAAAAGTATCAATATTAGAAAAAAAAATTAGTCCGAGAAAATGCAAGCATATAAAAACAAGAATCAAAAAAAAATTTCATTAAAATAAGTGAAAAAAAATAAAGAATTTATTCATAGCTCATCCAGTAGTGAAAATGTTAAAAATTAGAGAGTTGTATTTCCCAGTAAAAGAAAAGGCAATTGTTTCAAAATACTTGCACCAAGTTTGGCCACGGGCTGCTGTGGCCGACCCCCTTTAAGTTTATCAGGTCTTGGACAAATTAATTTTACTTTGGTGCTCTAAAAATAGCAAATTAGAATAGGCCTTTTTAAAATTTTGCTATGACTTTGTAGAAATCAACAATATTAAAGAAACAATTGATAAATAACAAGAATTAAGCTCCCTCTCCACACTCAATATAGATATACTAATATATCTAGTAAACGGAGAAAAACTATGATCTCGTTGCTCCATTGAATCTCGCCGAGAAAATCATATTTCGACCTCAAAAAATTACCAACGACAGATTATGATGCGCAGATACCGCAGATACGCGCAGATACGAGCTCCGACTGCAATTCCTTAACAATAATGCAGGAAAAATCATTAAAATTTGCATCTTCATAGAACCGTGTAACCTCTCGTGCCGATTTTTTCGCCGATGCGCATTTTTTTTTGTTGTTGACAGTTAACCCAAAAGTTCTATGAAGATGCAAATTTCAACGATTTTTCCTGTATTATCGTTAAAGAATCGCAGCCGGAGCTCGTATCTGTGGTATCATAATCTATCGTTGGCAATTCTTTGAGGTCGAAATATCATTTCCTCGCCGAAATTTAATGGAGCAACGAGACCATAGCTTTTCTCCGTTTACTAGATATATTAGAAATCATAACTTTTAATTCCATTTCCTTTATTGTTATTTTCTATTAAAATTTCTAGTTTTTATTTTCACACTTATAATTTTAAGATAAGCATTGTTTTCTTAAAGATTTAAACTACAGATTGAAAGATAATTAAACTAAAGAAAAATATAATAATCAGAAATAATGATTGCTGATAAGTTATAATCAATATGCAAATATCTTCTGACTAACCATTGCATTTTTCAATAACAAAATGTGCAACTTAAATTCATAGCTCTCATTAATTGGGACAAAATCACTGGTAAAGATCAAATATTATATTATGATCGTGGTGTTTTTAATTGAAGTAATTCTGGGTCCAACAAAGTATTATCATCGGGCTCTGGTGGCTTATTTATTCCATTGATAATGAGAGGGGAAGCTGTGGTTGCATTATTGTAAGGCGAGAATCCAGCCCACTCCATCCCAAGGTATATTGGTGGTGGGCTTCCCAAAGGTGTCTCCAGCAAAAGATGGTCTGTCTGCTGGGATTGTTGTTGCTGTTGCATGTCTTGGCAATCGGATGCAAGATGACTTGTTAGGTGTGTATTATCAGTTTTGCATTGTTTTTCTTGCTTTCGCCATTTTGCCCTTCTATTTTGGAACCACACCTTATGCAGAATGAAATGAGGTAATCGATAAAATTAGTAAAAAGGCCAGAGGCTATAATTAATTGCAAGTACCTGAACTCTAGCCTCAGTTAACTGTATTCTCAGTGCCAGCTCTTCTCTAAAGAAGACGTCTGGGTAATGTGTCTTTTGAAAGGCTCTTTCGAGCTCCTCCAATTGGAAATTTGTGAAGGTGGTCCTGTATCTACGCTGCTTCCGTTTGCCGATCGCGCCAGTCGGCGGACGTTCTTCATTTCCAGGACTTGTGGAAGTGAAATCATACGCTGTAATTATGAACAGATATAAATAGAAGATGCGCGGAAATTTGGTTTGAAGCTCGCAACTTTCAATAATATTCTTTGCAGTTACAAGCACCTGTGATATGATGTATAGTATATTTATAGCCCAAGCGTTTTATATAGTCGTTGCTTATGCCCTAGCGGAATGATAAATGTGAACAATTGTGATAAATCGTGTGCAAGCGTGAAACATTGTAACGTAAATGTGTACAATTGTGAAAAACTAAAAAAAAGCATTAAGTTTTGGAACAATAAGAAAAATTAATTTAAAGAATATATTACACTTTATTTCACTTTGTTGCACATTTATAAAAACATTTTTCACGATTTTTCACGGTTCCTCACAAATATTTGGCACACTAAAGGATTAATTGAAAATAAAAAAAAGTGACCTAAGGTAGGATCGAACCGGGTCTCCAGTGTGCCAGTCAAACGTCTAACCGCCTGAGCTAATATCTTATACGCTTCTAAGATATATTTCTTTCTTATAAGGAGCACTTTATATACTGTCTGAAAATGGATTAAAAGGCAATATTTTGTTGGAAATAAACAAAACCACATCCTAGAGTAACCACCGGCACATAAAAAAACTCATTTTAAAGTAGAGTTGTGTCGTTATGTCGGAAACTAACACGAAAAAACCAGACTTGTGACAAATATGAAATAATGTACATGATTGCGAGGAAATGTCAAATACTGTGCATAAGTGTTGCACGAAAATGCACTTTTTTGCTAAAAAAAATAAATGTGTCAAAACGTGAAACAATGTGAAAAACTGTGAAAAAATGTAAAAAATTATTACAATTTTCTTATTAGCGATGTTCCAAATATTGATATAAAATTTTGATTTTTCACACTTTTTCACATTTTTCATTTCCACTAGATGTCAATGGTAAAGAAGTTCATAACTGTTAAACAGATTATCACTAACTTTATTTAAAAGAGACGACGGTACTGGCTGCTTAATGCATTTAGCAATAATTTAATTGAATACTACCCCAACTTGAAAGAGAAAGGGAAACTGCGGGTTAATTAAATCAGGCAAGGGACCAGGCTGACAGTGTCCACTTACTGAATTTAGCAGGAAAGCAAACCGAGGAAGATTGCGCTCCTATTAGTCCGACGAGAGCACTGGGCTGCAGGTCTCCTCCAGGGCTCATCTCGTCAGCAGTGATGCTGCTTGCTACGATCGCACCAGCGGAAACCAATGGATCCCGTGGCGCGCCAACCAAGAAGAGCTGCCGGCTTGTCTCGTTCACATTTTCCTCATCCTCTTTCAACTCCATAATAGTGTATTCTTGCTTGTTTTCAACATTAAATATTAGCGAATCCTTCAATTACATACCTTTAAAACTACTTGGTCTACATTTACATATAGCCTAGGTTTTTAAAAAATATATTTTATAGCACCATGCTCTTCTTCCGGCCGGCGGCTAGCGATAAAACGCTTCTTCAAAACAACTTTCGGATCCCTTGATCTGAAGCGACGCGGCAACACGGAACAATTCTTTCTTCTTTTTCCTTTTTCTTTTCCTTACACCTGTGCAAGCTAGACAGAGTAGGGGATCGAATATTTAACGTGAGCTTCCCCAAGAGGGAGAGTGAAGCCTCAAAAATGTATTGCTTCTACACCACGAATCAATAGTACAACGACGAGAGAACGTTAGAAAAAGGTATATACACTTTCTCGCTTGTTAGGCTTTCCTATACAGAGCTGTAAACAACTTTGTCATCTTATTATTCTTATAAATAGAAAAAAAAAATAATGCAATCACCGTTCTTTTGAGTCAGAACAATATCTGTCCGGCACCAAGATCAACTTACTTATAAACAAAATTAAGAAGCAATTTTTTTACTGATGATTTATTTGATGATTTTGCATTGTTACATAATTTTTAATGGATAACAACTTTTTCCTCGTCCTTTAGAAAATTCAATTTAAAATTTTCCAAATAATACTTTGAGGAAGGTGTCAAGCATCAACAAGTGCTTAATTTTATTATTTTATATTTTATGATATAAAAATGTGCATTAATGCTTCCTTTATATAAAAAATTTGTACAGGGTTCAAACATTTTACATAAATTAATATTTTTCAATATGACATGAATGAATGCATAAATGCAAAAAAGCATATAAATGCACAATGACCAGCAGAAAATATAAGATAATTTAAGTGATAAATTAATTTCTCTTAAAACTAGGATTTACATAGAAGCTCATCACAATTTGTTTTTCTATTACCTTCATTTTCATATAGCAGTAATATTCTTGTCTATAGCTTTAGCTTAATATACTATTCAAGTTTTTATATAAAAAATATCCATTGTTAATATTTAACTTAATATTTTAAAAATTTACAGAATAATTAACAATTATAATAATACAAAATAATTAATCATAAAATAATCGCAGTCGACTTGTTGCTAATAAGAGATTATCATCGTAAAATTTAGTTTCAATCACCATGTTCCCACTAAAACAATAAAAATAAAAGTTACACTTAATATTTTAAATTTTATATATTAGAAATAAAGAAAATGTATTGAAAAGCATACTTTAAAACATTTGCTGGCATCATTTGACTTTCTGGTGCAGCTTGAAATAAACTTTGCCATGTATTAGTACTATTAGGAATAACAAAGCCAAGTTCAAAGAACCACTCTTCTAAGCAGCGTCCTTTAAACAAAACCTTTTGTTCTAATCTAAATCTTTCCATTGGTTCTGCTGTACTGAAATTGATTTCTCGAGATACTGCACGACAACGTAGTATTTTTTTTGGCACATGTGCTTCGTGTTCAATATCTGGCACTGACCTGTATACAAAAGTATAAGAATATATAAAATTATATATTCTTAATATATAAGCATAAGAATATATATATATATATATATATATATATATATAAATAAATTTCATCAACTATTAAAATATGCAACCTATAATAATGTCAATACTGAATCTAGCTACTTACAAGTCTTCATTTCCTTGCCACAAGAGTTTTCCAGTATCAGCATCACGTAAATTTATCCAATTACTATTTAATCAACAATAGTCAAGAAAAATATATGAAGTTTTCACATATATTTATGAAATAAACAATAGTTACTGGAATAGATGGAAAAAAATTAATTATCGAGGTCCCTCTCTAAACTTGATGCAGTACTTCATGTATATGTATATGTGTATATATATGTGTATGTATGCATATATATATACACACACACCCACATATAGTAAATGGGAAAAACTATGACTACGTTAAATACTCCATTAAATCTTGGCAAGGATATAATATTTTTGTCTGAAAAAATCACCTGAATAAATTTTGATGCAAACTTAAAATTTGAGTTCTCTATTAATTAAACAGAAAAAATCATTGAAATAGGCATCTTAGTTTATTAGTTGAGTTAGCTTTTGAAAACATAATGTATCATTGGTGATTTGTTGAGTGAAATATTATTTCCTCACTGAAATTTAATAGATTAAAGGGACTACAGATTTTACCCTTTTAATAGACATCAGTAGTACTATATTAAGGTAGTACCGTTGGTAACTAAATGCCGTTCAGATATTAATGGTATTCAATATATCGATTTATATTGGTCTAAAAGTGATTCAAAAAATTTTTGCAAGGCTAGGGTACTTGAGAAAAAAGTTATAAGCATCGTAAATATTGCTTATTTAACACTTTGTCTTATGGGAATTGTATTTCCAGCGACATTTATATTTATATTGTATAAAAACTACCGTTCAGTTTTTGATGAAAATTTTTGTATTAAAAGATAAATATATGAAGAATGTTTATCATTTTTAAAAACTACGATTAGGTAGCTATAAGTAGTAGAAAGAATTGATTGAAAGCACAAAAGTTATATTTAACCTCAAAACATAAGTCAAATCAGCTTCTGTATGGAAGTCTAGATTAATAATTAGGATGAACAGAATCATTTAATGTTAATGCATAATCATTATTTGGTGTATGCTTAATCATGCAGCTTCTTTAGCAAAGTATATATCGTTAATAGATAAGAAATAAAAAGTGCGCTTATTTTGACTAGAGACGTAGCGACGGTGCTACCTTAAGTGTAGAGAGGGACCTTACGGGGCCTTTTGGACTATACATTATATATTGGATTACATAAAGTACAAGCATGTCATTTTTACTTAGATAGTAAGTAAAAATGACTAATGCAAGCTATCCTCTAAATCTAGGAAAACATAATAGAAAACTGCAAAACTGTGTAAGTAGCTTTGTTTTTTTATTTGTGAATTCTTCTTAAAGGTCCCTCTCTTCAGTCATAATTCAATGGAGCAAGAAAATCGCAGTTTTCCCCATTTACTATACATATCTATAAATATTCCCATTTACTATACATATACTATATATATCATTTGTACTATATCGAGTGTAGATAAAAGACCTTAATATACATTGGATTGTTGTACCTCTGAATAAACAATTAAGAAAACTCCAACCCTCATAAAATTCTTGTAATTCTAATTAAACATAATTGTAGTAGATTCTTTAAACATTAAATTAATTAGTAAAAATACTACTTGTTTTGTAAATAAAAATGAAATAACTATAATGTATGTGTCATGATAAAATTACCATAGAACCCAGCAAATGAATCTGCATAACCTAATGTTATTTTAAGAGTGAAATTGTTCATATCTGTAAATATCTCATGATTAAACGCTTATACGTTTAAATAAACAATCTAAATATTTTTGAAATGGTATGTAAAATGATAAAGGATGGTTAAATGATTGCAAAAAGCAATATAAAATATAAAGGATATAATTTTTTAACATAATATTAGCTTATTCTGTTATCAATAAGTTTAATCACTAGGGCGGGTAGCATAATAGACATGAATTAATTAATAAAATGTAAAGGATACATTTGAAATCCTCTGAAAATATCTTCTGCACGAGGCATATTTTATTCTTAGGGTTGTCTGCTTTCAAACAATTACACTACTATTCAGAAACTGTATTCTTCTTTTTTGTGGTTAGTATGGCACCAGAGGTCTGTGCAATCAAAGACGCAGCTGTACTAACTGTATAGTACATAACTGTTAGTTAGAAATATAAGTATAGACCTTCTGCAAGAGAAACGCTAATGGTTAAGGCCGCAGTACAAGGCTGTCTTAAGGCCTCGGGCACGCTAAAAACATAGGTGTCAGACATAAGTTTTAACATTGGTTAGGTTACTATTTTTATATAGAAAGAAATAAGTGGACTTAACTGGAAATAAGTTATACCTATTCCGCTATACATAGATATAGTAACCAATGTTAAAACTTATGTCCCGCGACTTATGTTTTTTGCGTGTCCGGGCCCTTAGTGTCGTAGATGGCGGGACTGCCGTACGGCTCTTCTGGAGCCTTTCTACAATAGGTTCAGTTCAGCTCTTCCGCTCGTTCAGTTCAGTTGTTCAGTCGTGTCTTGTTCAAAACGTAGCAAAGAAGAGGTCTACTATCTATGTGGCGGTCCCTCCTACCACCACATGCGGCCCGACGCGCCGCCTAGCGGAGCACCACGACGTGGCGAGCGCGAGGGGAGCTTGGAAGCTCAGTCACGGCTTGGCCGCCGGTGCGAACAGACCTAGTCAACTTGTACATAGTTTAATAGGTATACTAGAAGTTGGCTTAGCGATCTGTTGTTGTTGAACTCTCTGAAGTTACTCCCTGTTTCCACTGTATCCACCAATGAAATTTTTTGATAAGGTCTGATTGGCTCTGTAAGAGCTTCAATTCGATACTATCACAATCTCCCTTTTAGAAATGGAATCTAGTCTCAACCAGCACTCAGTATTATCTCTATTCTTTGTACCCTGTCTGTTCGTCCTTTCCTACCTTATCTCCTATCAGGGAGCGTAGAAGAGATCCAATCATCAATCTCTAAATTTATACGATTACCATTCATGATTGTTAATTTGTCTATTAAATTAATCGAATTTTGCATTAAAATAGTACATTTTAAGGTAGTTCGGTCCTTTCAGCTGGCGAAGAGTGGGGAGAGCGTCTTTCCGGCACCGCGCACCGGCCCCCCTCTTTCCGCGCACCTCCTAGCGCAGCCTATATGCTTGACGTTATGTTTGAACAAGTTTTGAACAGTTTTGTTCAAGTGTGCAATAGCTTCTGTACAAGAATAAGTACAGCGATGGTCCAGAACATCTGAAGCAATGAGCTCGACTGCTGCAACACACATTTTACAACTTGGCAATTCACAAAACAGCAGCATCTCCCGTACACCCACAACTGCTGGAATCCGTGCTTTTGTTCGCACATTTTACAACACTACACTATTACAACTATTAGCAGCACGAGAAGGGGTTTGAGCAACAAGTACGCGTACACTGCGAGGATTTATGCACAGCTGTTTACATGCGCCTAGCAGAACGCACTGCAGAAGAGCGACTCTTGCGCTACGGACTATAGAAATTTATTTTCTACGCGCCGTGGTCTGAAGATAGCCATTCGGTGCAACTTTCTGCACTTCCGGTTGCCATCCCTGCGCTGCTCCGGCTCCGGCATTGTTGATTGTCGTGGCTGCTGGAAGTGCTGGAACTGGAAGGTCTGGAAGAAATGACGTATAAAAACTGACGTATAGACGTTGAAGTCGCAAACTCTTGCCGTGTCCGAGCGTGAAGTCGCCGATAACGGGTTACTGCAGACAATGCATTCTATAATTTTGATATATAATTAATATAATAATCGAATAAATAAAAAATAATTTGTTTAGTTATAGGGTTTTATTGAATTCATAATTTAAATGTTTAAACACTATAGATTCGATTTTGCATTTCAAGATTCATATTAATAATATAGAAAATTATATAAACTATTACATATATCAATAAAAAATATATTTGTGTACTTTGTAATGTTAAGAGGTTACAACTACGCAAAAACAAACCTAATCAGCTGACACGGAACAATTTTATAACAACAGCGTAGCACCGGAATATTAAACACGGACCGGACTGTTGTACCGGTGCTGGCGTTCCTAGTGGAACACACCCCAAACTCAATTAACTGACGCGGAACAATTTTACAGGGACAGCACAGCACTGGAATTTCGAACGCGGATAAGACTGCTGTACCGGTGCTGGCTTTCCCAGTGAAACACACCCGTGATGTATATGGCATTATCACGTGACTTTGATCGAGTTAAGGCGCGATATTTGAATTAAATAAATATATACAATCATTATTTAGAAATAACAAATACATTTCTGTGTTCTTAGTCACTCAGCGTTAGGTAAATAGTATATAAATTTAGAGGTATAAATCTAGTTAAAATAGAAGACCTCTTGAGTTTTTCAAAAACTCAAGAGGCAAATTCACTACCTTGAAACCATTTCGCGAATGCAGAGAGCATTTCAATACTCGTTATCTTGTGCTCCTAAAGATATATGTCATATTGCTTAACGTTTTGCGCGACATCACACCGCCTACCTCCGATGTGCCGACGCTTTTTTAAAGCAAATATTTTCTTATCAAAACTCGCTGCGTATGTAGTATGTGGTTTAAGGCATGAGTTCGAGAAAACAAATATTTTTTTATTGCAACTTTTATCCTTAACATATTTCATTTCTACATGCTATTTATTTAGAGATTGAGGTCTCTTCTTTTGCTCTCTGATTGGAGCTAAGACAGAAAAGACACAGGTTAAGAATAACACCAGTATAGAATTACGACCTCGCGCTCGCCATGTGGTAGTCCGTTAGGCGGCGCGTCGGACCGCATGTGATGGTAGGAGGGGACCCCCATATTTACATGCCTACACGGAAAGAATTTTACAATAAAAATTACATAGAAATTAAGGATCAAAATTACCGTGCTAGCACAGTAACGTAGGGACGCCCCGCCATCTAGAGCACTTTTACTGCATCGGCACAGTAACATTTTCGGTACTATTAATTTTTTTCCATAGCCTCTATATTATGATATTTTGTTGTATACGTGTTCGTGATGCATTCTTAACGTCGTATTATTGATATATAAAGGGTTATTTGTATATGACACACTTTGAACCGAGAAATTCGTTGGATTCAACGAGCGTACATCAGGGTTAGATTTGGAGGTTATGGAAGCAGATGACGCACATGGCCGCGCATGAATTTCCTTTGCAGCACGGTACAAATTTTCGACTTCAAAAAATGTACAGTGCCGGTTCAGTAAAATTTACGCGGAGCAAGATAAATAATATCTTGGGTCAGATAAAAACTTTCGGAAAGACACGGCGGCCCACGATTACCGTGCTATTCCGGTAATTTTTACTGAAAAATTCTTTCCGTGTAGCCTAACTTTCGCGCAATTAGGCCAGTCAATAGAGATTTTTTGTATGATAAAAATACGTCCAACAATCCGCCTGTGCGATCATTTAAAATACAGTCCGTAGATGTTTTGCTGATGTGTTTCCAACTCGCAACTCGCATTAATAAGTTTTTTTATTAACAATTTAGTGAAAAAACCGCTTTTTTCAGTTTTTTGCTTATAAAACGAAAACTACTCGATCAATATGAATTTCTTAAAGATAAACATTGTAGAGTATTAAATTACAAAGAGAATGAGATGTCGAACAATCCGATCGGTTGATTAGAACCGGAAAAATTCCGGAAAAACCAGAAAATTTAGCATTTTTTTCGAAAATTCGTTACTTTGCCATTTATGAAGATTAAGAGATGAAAGTTAGCACAGAAGTAGATAGCTATATCAACTTTAAGTATGCAAAAGGCAGGCACTGTCGGACCAATAGTTTTTGCGCAATTGCAATTTCAATTTTTGTATGCATATTTTTATGTAAGCCTTCTTGCGTTACAAATGGTCAGATTTTTATTCTAATACCAGCATTCAAAAGTATAAGTAAAATACTCAAAGATGTATATTCCAAGTTTTTGTAGAAATGCATTGAAATGGTCGAAACATGCAGTTAAAAATCGGCAAAAGCTGATTTAATACCTCTAGGCCCTAATGTGATTAATTAAAAATTCTTATGTTTGAGTATTTTTTAAAACGACAGCTCTCCTATATGGCGGCTCAAAAGATAAAGACCAATTACCTAACGTACGGGCATTTGAGTACATAAATTCAGTCATCATAAATCTATTTTGATTTTGAAGCATTATCTCTCATCTCTTATGATTTTATAGAAAACAATAAGGTTATTTTATGTATTAAAATTGACATGCTCTGAAGGAAAAACACAGCCGTTTCTGCTGTAGAACACGGCAGTTTTAGCAAGTGTCGCCACAGTAGCGACTTTTCAGTAAAAACAGCGAGTGGCCACTGGTAGTTTTGGCAGGTCTCGGCGAGCTGTCTCTATGTCGAGGATATGTAGGTTATGTATCACCTTTTGAAACACCAAAAATCTTAAGAAATTAATTTTTTTAATAAGTAATATGATTAATTAAATTAAAGTTATAAATAATGATCATTATAAGAGAGAAAATACCTTGAATACCCTAGTGGAAAAAAATGTAATAAATTGTAATAAAACGTAAAAAAATGTAAGAAACTGTAAGAAACTGTACCTTTTTGTTGGATTTCGGACCTTTTTTCTCATACGTTTTTGTACACTTTCTTACATTTTCAGATTTGTTAACTTTTATTACATTTTATTACATTTTATTACATTTTATTACATATGTTATTTTACCGCCTATGAACTTTTTTAATTTTGTTACTTATCAGTCCCATAATGGTCTATTTCACGAGACTATAAACAATGTCGATCACTTTAGTAGAATCAAATAGTCATTATATTATCTAACACGTCCTTGTATGCTTCATTTATTATTAATTAATTATAATGAGTTCATTTTAGGGGCATTCTCTGTCAAATCAGCCACCCTACCCTCACACTTCAAGTTTTAAGATAAATTAACGTTATGGGCTTAAAATTTTCGTTGAAGCTTCTAGTTTTTAGTACTGTATGGCATATGTGAATCTTTCAAAATGGCGGACCAGTAATGGCTGCCAAAAGGAAGAAACTACTCAATCAAAGCAGTTATTTGTATTCTGATTCGTATAAAAATAACAAATTGCTTCTTACAATTCACTTTTTTTATGTTATTTAGGTCGCTGATTATAAATCTATTCGTAGTTTTCAAATTTTCAAGATAGCGGATCCAAGATGGCGGCTGAAAAATGTAAAAATCATTTTATATCGTCAGTTTGAGTCGGGTATGAGTATAAGTGTTTTTGAGGTTGCTGATTATGAATTTGCTATTTGTTTTTTGAAATTCCAAGATGGCGGATCCAAAATTCAATAATACACTTTTTTTAAACAAAAAAAAAATTTATTTGTAACAAGAACTAAACTAATCTATCTAAAAGTATGCGAATCTTACCCAAATCCTTAATAATAAGCAAAGCAAATAATAAGCATGAATGTAAAGTAAAAATTTTAAAATGTTTAAATGTGTTTACTCAAATTATTTAGATAAATTAATTTTGCAATTTTAAATTGAAAATTGTAATCTACAATACTAAAAATATAGGCATACAAATTTCAAGTAAATCGACTTAATTAAATGTGGCTAAAAAAATTAAGCCCTATTACTTTGCATTTTTATATTTAATGTTGCCCCAACTCATTGTTAGATTAATCTGAAAAATGGTATTAAATTGCTTCAAATCAACTACGGTAGTGTATAAGCAGGCAGTGAAAAGTTAAAGTTGTGAAAATAGAAAGTTTAAGTGTTTGAGAATTAAATTAATTAAAAGAAATTTTCCAATTAAAACTGTTTAATATCGATATAACATTGTATGCGGTCTATGCAAATGTTAAATCACAGATTTTAAAAGCCAAATTTTATATAAAATGTAATTGATTTATAAAAATAAGAAACAAGGTTGAATTAACTAAGTATATTCTTATAATAGTTGTTCGTTAATAATTTTGCAGTAGTTCAGAAAAAGTAAATTATAAGCTTTTGACAGAGGTTAACCTTTTTTTTAATACGATTTCTTCTTTCAATAAAACTACATTCTTATCACAATGCCAAAAAGACTCCATTCGGACAGATGCGCCAACTCATTTAAAAAACCCGACGAGCAAGGTCACATTGGTAAATCTTTGAGACTAATACCGAAATCTATGCTAGAAGAGTATCCTGATTTATCTGAACATAGTAAGGTGTGCTCTAAATGTGTAAAAAAATTTAAAGATAAAACTGATGGTAATAGTATGTCCTTGGACGAATCAAATGATTCTACGATTCGTATGGAGACTCTGGACGATTCTGCAACGTCTTTAAATGACAGTGGAGATTTTGATCCTGAAAAAGATAATCGAGTAAAATCACAGAGAGAAATGGAATTGGAAGAGATGCTTGATGGACTTAAAGACAAATTTTCTAATCTAAGCAACACAGATCCTTTAAGGCTTCAAATTCTGACAATAGCTCCATAAACATGGTCTGCTAGAAAATTAGCAAAAGAATTCGGTGCAACGCGATATTTGGATGCCAAAGCTAAAAAAATTAAATCACAAGATATCTTACCTAATACAACCATGAAAGCAGGAAAAAATCTACCAAAAAATACTATAGATGAAGTATTTGATTTCTATACAAGTGATATGAATGGAAGACTTACATCTAATACAAAAGAGTTTGTTTCAGTCAATATCGAGGGTGAGCGTGTACATCAGCAGAAACGTTTACTATTTTTAAATTTATCTGATTTGTACAGATTGTTTAAACAATCACATCCTGATTGTGACATAGGTTTTAGTACCTTTGCTAAGCTCAGACCAAAATTTTGTATACTTCCTGGAACTTTTGGGACCTATTCGGTGTGTGTGTGCACAATTACTGTTACGGTAGATGAGACGAGCAATGCGGGCCATGTCGACCAATTAACTATAGTTTTTAGATATATAGAAAATGATACTCCTGTAGAACGATTTTTACAATTTTCACCAAATTAAGGCCATAAAGCCCAAGATATGTTCAACGGCCTAACTAATGTTCTTAATGAATATTAGTATTCACAATTGCCGTGGTCAATCTTATGACAACGCATCATCCATGAGTGGTAAATTTAACGGACTGCAAGCCTTAGTAGCCAAAGAAAATCCCTTAGCGATTTGGGTACTGTGTTTTGCGCACTCATTGAATCTTACTGGGGAAAAAGCTTATGATTTATCGACTCATTCCACAAATTATTTTTTGCTTTTACAAGGGATATACGTATTTTTTTCAGCTTCAGATTTACGATAGGAGTTACTTGTACAAGCTTTAAAATTGCATACGACATAAAACGATAGAATAAGAGTTCTTTAGAGAGTTGACTCTACGCGATGGTCCTGTCGTGCAGATAGTAATAAAGCATTTGTAAAAGGTTACAATCCAATCAAAGAAACTTTATTACGTATCTCTGATAATAAAGACTATGATGCAAAGACACGTTGCGAGGCTTCAGGGTATTATAAAAAAATGTTTCAATTAGAGACGGGTATTATGGCTTCTTTTTTGTTTGATATTCTTGAAAATCTCATTAACACTAGCAAAACCTTACAGCCCTGGCGGAAAAAATCACTGTTTTTTTCTATTTTTTTTTGTTTTTTTCTGCTTTTTATTGTTTTATTCTGTACTTTTATGGTTGTAATTTGAATATTTATGTTGAAATTTGTTAAAAAATGTACAAATTTGTAAAAAGTTATAAAAAAATTTGTATAAAACTGTTTTTTTTTCACCGAAATTGGAAATTTGAAACAATAAAATGTATTAAAATGCAGAAAAAAAAGCAGAAAAAACAGAAAAAAACAGAAAAAAACAGTAAAAAGCATGAAATAATGAGAAAAAATTGGTAAATGCGATTAAAAACTAATTAAATCACATAAAAATAGTTCAATATAAGTGAAAAATAATAATTTATGGAATTTTTAAAAATATACAGACTGCACTGCCTCATCTCACATGTATTTATATTCAACTGATTCTTGCATACAATGTTTAGTATATAAGACCGTTCAATTACAAATATAATTAGTAGTAACTTGAACTGTCTTATATACCAACCATCGTAAATTCTTAGCGCTTGCGGGTGAGAAAAGCCGGTCGCCACCTGGCGGTCAGTCCGAAAATCTCAGTTTGTTTAACCTATATGTTGTTTTTGTCTTTTTATTGATTATTACTGTTTTTTTCTGTTTTTCTCTGTTGTAATTGGTTTTTATTTGATTTTTTCTCTTTTTCCCTGTTTATTTTTGTTCCAATTTTCCAAATCCGGATAGATAATGACAACTTTATACAAAAATAAACAATAAGCAACAGATAATAATAGAAAAAAAACGGAAAAAAACAGAAAAAAACGGTGACTTTTTCCGCCAGGGAGGGCTCTCATATGTTATTGAACCCTGCTATTGCATGTGTTAAATCATTGAAAAAGTTTATTGCAGACAAAAGAGATTCGTTTAGTCATTACGAACGTTTAGGAATAGAGCTTACAGGTGTCGAAGACTATACAAATCTAAAACGAAGAAGTAATGTTCGTTTGAACCCACTTGACTATGGCACGGCACCAGAAGTAGAATTCACTCCTTCGGAATCATTTCGCATACTGCATTATATTTCTATAGTTGATACTTTTGTAAATGCTTTGGATAAAAGAATTTCCGCTTACGAAGAAGCTGATTTACGATTTGGTTTTTTATCGCATTTTAACAAGTTGACTCGACTCGAAATCTCAGTAAATTCTAAGAGATTACTTAGTATGTATAAAAATGATCTCGACTCCAATCTACAAATAGAATTAATACAATTTCAAGAATTTTGTGCAAGTCTTTTAGATTTTAACCCCAAGGATAAAATAAGTAGAGAGCAATCTATGTATTCATTGATTATTAACAAAGGCGTCAGTTAGCAGTAGCTGTAATGTTGGTATTAACTAACGTAAAATCGTTCCAGTTCAAACGTCATTTAGGGGGGAGGGGGAGGCGGGAAATATGAAACTTTATTTTTCCATATGTCAGCTAGAGTATACGTGTATGTTGTCTCTGACTATCTTGTCAAGGTCACCCGGGACTCCTGATGGACACGATGTCCAGGTGTTGCACACCGAGGAAAAGCGCATATTACTATAAGCGCAATAAGGAGTCTCGGGTGACCTGGACAAGATACTTGAAGGCAATGCATATATACACGTATACCTGGACATCGTCTCCTGGCTGGGTGAACTCAAATAGATACTTGAAGGCAACATACACACATATACTATGGCTGAAATATGGAAAAATCAAGGTCCATATTTTCTCGGTGTGCAACACCTGGACATCGTCTCCAGCAGTCCCGGGTGACCTGGACAAGGTACTCGAAGGCAACATACACGTATACTCCAGCTGAAATATGGAAAAATGAAGTTTCATATTTCCCGCCTCCCCCCCCCCCTCTAACTAACGTTTGAACTGGAACGATTTTACGTCAGTTAATACCAACATTACAGCTATACTGCTAACTGACGCATTCCAATTCGGAACAAACCCTGTGTGTGTGCCTACTGAGTCTAGCGCGGTGGCAGCACCGCGCGTTGCTGCCTCTGCCATTTTGAGCGGGACGCTCCCGCTTTTTTCGCGCGGCTCCGCAGAGTGACCAGATGTGGCGATTTTTCGCCAATTGTGCGATATTTCAGGACTGACTATGCGATAATTTTTTTCATTTGGCGACTTGCGGTATTTGTGCGATTTTCCACTTGGGTGGTGACATTTGCAAAATTTTCCATAATTTTGGCGATTTTGTAAAATTTTACACGCATGCGCAGTGTACAAGAACCTAACCAATACTGTTTCCTACCTTACCAATACGACCTACGGCCCGTCAGCCCCGAGACGGAAATACGTGCTTTGTCTTTCTCCGTACAAGCAAGGACAGGTATCGAGTCTCGTGTTTCGTTGCGGCTATAAACTCTCGCTATTGTGAACGACGTTTATCGCGGCTCGGGCTAAGTAGATTATTGCCATAACCATCATCGATCAAATAGAGCAGCTGATAGTATTTGAAAGAAGTCTTAGTCTGTTTGAAAATGTCAGCAAAATCAAGAAAACCCAAAGACGATAAAGATGACGAAAAGCCTCGACCATACCACGCTGACTGGGATAAAGAGTCGTGGGCTCAAGGTAACCACATTATTTTCTATTTTCTGTTTAATAATAACATGAAGGATTCAACTAGTATTTGCTACGTTCTAAAACATATTAAAAAAAAACTAATAAATTTAGTAATTCTCTATGTATATTCAATACTTACATGCGGTTAAGGTTAATATTTTCACAAAAAACTTTCTTTTGTTTGTTTCTTAGGGTGGTTGAAGAAAAGTAATCTAGACAATCCTTTCAAGCAGGCATACTGTACGGTTTGTCGTAAGGATTACAGAGCCCATCACGGAGATTTGATAAAACACAGCGAAACCAAAATGCATATCAAGAATATGGAGAGTGTATCAACAAATCAAATGAAGCTTCCGTCTATGTCTACGTGCAATTCTAATTCAAAAACAGAAGAAAATAAGAGAGACCTAAAACTAGCTGTACACTTAGCTTGTCACAGTAGCATGCGCAGCGGTGATCATCTCTGCGAAATTTTAAAGGACGAGTTTAAAGTGAATTTAAAATTGCACAGGACCAAATGCACAAATCTCATCAAGTATGTAATAGCGCCTAATTTGTTAACTGGCCTTATAATTGACGTAGGGAATATGCCGTATTCGCTTATTGTCGACGAATCGACTGACGTATCGACAACAAAATATATATGTCTTTGCATAAAATATTTTAATACGCAACAAAATAGAATGATAACTGATTTTTTGGGGCTGCTAGAAATACAGCGAGCTGATTCTGATACACTATACAATGTAGTCAAAAGTTTCATTGATGAAATAAAGCTTCCCATTACAAATATGACCGGTTTAGGGACTGATGGAGGTCTAAACCTTTGTGGTCATAAACATTCTCTCTTTACATTGTTAAAAGCAGACGTCCCTTCTTTACAATTTGTAAAATGCATTTGTCATGCCTTAATTTTGGCTGCATCATCAGCTGCAGAGGAATTCCCCACATCGATTGAATTCCTTTACAAGGAAATATTCAATTGGTTTTACGTTAGTGCGAAACGCAGATACGAATACAAACTTCTATGGGATGCTTTGAACAAACTGGATGAATCCGCTGATACGGCAAAAATTTTCCATCAGTTTGTAAAAGATTCGGATACGCGATGGCTGGCGAGATACAATAATGTTAAAGTAATAATGGAACATTATTTTGAAATAAAAATTCATTTCGATTTCATTGTTAAAAAAGAGAAATGCTATACAGCAAGAATGTTATGCCAAATGCTAAACGACGATTCCAATTATTTGTATTTTAAAATTATACTTTACGAAATCAATGATGTTAATTTGGCGTTTCAATGCACCCAAGCTAATATTGGTTATGCGTATGACGACTTAAAAGATTTAATTCTGCTACTCGCTCGAAAAATTTTGAAACCATATTTTTTAATGACGATTTTGAAAGCGTGCTTGTTTCCCTTAAAAATGAAGAAACGTACCTTTCAGTGAACGAGGCAGATTATGGTATTGATTATAACGCAGCTCTTTTAGAGACAAACATTACTTTTGAAAAAAAAATGAAATAGAAACAAGAGCTTTTAATTATATTAAAAAGTTGTGTACAAATTAGCTTCAAGACTACCGGACAATTTAAAACATTTTCAGAAACTCAAATACATTTCCCCTGCAATCTGTTTAAGTAAAACCAATAGACCACTTTTCAAAGAATTGCCATTTCTCGATGTATTTGCAGAGAAACAAAAATTAGGTATAATGGAAAATCAGTATAATAAGCCGACAAATGTGAATTGGGATGAACGACTGACTAAGGAAGAGCAATCTGACGCATGTCGTTTTTGGGCTGAAGCGTATGTGTATCAAAATGCTGGTGGCAAGTTTGTATTTCGAGAGTTAGATCTATACGCTTTGACACTGTTGTCTTTACCAACTAGTAACGCAGTAGTTGAGCGTGTCTTTTCTGTTATGAAGAGTACCAAGACCGAATCCGTAACAGAATGCTCACCGAACTGTTAAATGCAATTTTGCGAATCAAACTGCGCCTATATACAAACGGTGGATGTTGTAAAAACTTTCAGGCAACTGATGCAATGCTAAAAGACTTCAACTCTAAGAAGCTTTATCTAAATGCAAATGCAGAAGATGACGAAACTGAATTGGAAAATGAAGTTTTTGAATTAGTCGAAAATTTAGAAGATTCAGACATCCCATGCATAAGTCTAAAAGAACGACTGTAAGTGTAACAAGCGGTCTTATAGTTACAAATATTATTTTAAGTCAATGAAAATAATAACAGATATATAATATATTTATTTGAATATAGTTTATTCAAAAAGTAATATTGGGCAAATAGCCCTTATTAAGTTTTAAAAAATGTGTGTACTGAGCATTTACCAAAAATTATTTATTTAATTTATCTATATATGTTAAGATAATAATTGTTAAAAAATTTGCTAATAAAGTGAATTTAAGCGACATGTATAATCAACGACGAAAAAATGTTTTTTTCTTTTAAAAACAAGACTGCAAATGTGTTCGAACTAATTTAAGCCTACTGTGTTGTACAAGTGTAAATTTCAAAATACGTATTTTGTCATGAATGAAAATAAAGTTCTTGGAATTAGTTGTATTTGTTATTTTTAATCTATTCATGCTATTCGATTTTATACATTATTTTATCTCTTATTACCACATTATTGAACTTAAAAATTATTAAATATTTTCTATAGAAGCTTGCCATTTTAAAATCACGCTTTTGAACATTATATATGTTGGGTATCTAAGTATGTACAGTTTAAAATTTCAAATTACGCACCGTTTCATATAGGCGAACCAATTAGTTATAGTTTTAAAATGCTTCACTTTTCAATGATCACTTTTTCGAAAAAAAAGATTTGTGCGAGTTCAAGTATATGGCTTAAGTTGTAACGTGGCAGTTCGACTGCACGTTAGAAGTGGATAATTTGCGCCGCGCAATAGAGAGACGACGACAACCTCGCAACGTGGCAGGTCGAGTTGCGAGTAGGCGCACAGGAGGGGGAGTAGTTCGCGCGGGGAGTGCGCGCAGCGCTGGCCCCGCGGCCACGTGTTGCCGCGTCGGGAGAGCTCGCTCTCTTTCGCTCCGCAACGCTGCTACCGATAGGACGTCTGCGCTGCTCACCGAGGTTCTCTATTGTCTCGTGACACCTGTACCCGCGCGCCATTTGCAGCTCCTATTCGATCTCGCTATCGTAGCAAGTAAGTAAAAGTGTACTTAGCGTGCGAATACATTAGTGCGGCTGTGCCTCGGATGAAC
>JAZHPH010000206.1:164665-219851 GCA_037356405.1 Nasonia oneida | reverse complement strand
CAGTTACAAAATAATAACGCGGTAGTATTCGTGATGGTTGATGTAGTGCGCTGGGTGGCTGTCGTCAGACTGACCGCTTTTTCCTTCTTCCAAACTCCGCTGTCCCTTTGGGACCGGGCCATAAAACCCAGGTCAGTTTTCCGGGGCTAGTGGGGGGTCCGGAACTCCAACACTACCTTTTATTGCGGGTTATCTAAATGAGGAACGCTAGACTGTGACGTTCGAGGAGAGCGTTATCACAGACGCAGACGTCTGCAACGCGAGCTGCGAGACGAGTCAGCGATAAGAGTGCGCAGAGCCGTACTACGATGCATAGTATGCGCTTGTATCGTAGACGTTATCTCAGTGGTTAGAGCTCCCGCTTGTTAATCTCGGGGTCCGCGGTTCAAGCTCACGTCTACTCTTTTTCGCTTACTGAATCGTCTCCTCTCCGTCCGTTACAGCGTCTAACGCCACGGAGTTATTTTCTAAGCCGGTGAATCACAAAATATTACAACAATGCAAAAGTGATAGTTACAAGGTACATATTAAATAATCTACTTTTATTAAAATTTTTAATAACCTTATTAAAAAAAAACTGAAATCTCTAAACTAAAAAATCGCTATAGAAATACACGTCCGCAAAATAAAAGAAAATACTCTTTTTCCATTATGTTGTATTAAAAACAATGAGAATAAGATTTGGTGGTTTAAAATTTACTAAGTAAGAACTGAGATACATACGCACATACATTCATACCACGGACTTAGTATAGAGGGACGGTGCGTTTACGCTGGAAAATGAGTCCGAAAATGAGGGGAGGCTATCCCCACTTTTCCACCGTTCTTGCGTTCGGCTGTTATACATTGAAAAATGGCTCGTGTCGGTGTGCTCGAAGCAAGTAAAGACTGCTTGTGTACATGTGCTTGTGCCCAGCAGACACTGCTTTGCGTTCGGATCTCCGGGCTCCTGCTTGCCGCGTGAACGTAAGTGAATACGCTTCTTTATTGTATTCAAAAATACTCATTTAATCACGAATTTTCACAAAAAAGTATAAACAAACAATGCGCTGCATTGATAAATATTATTAAAATATGCATAATGTATACAACCTCGTAGAAAAAATTCTGTTCCAAACTGTGCCAATCTGTGTCCAAATTGTAGCACAACATGAACATTTTAAATAATTGACACACTCATGGCACAGTTTGGCACAATTTGTCATACTGAAAATTAATAAATTTGTGTGCAAATTTTATCGCACTATCCGGCACAGTTTGGAACAGTTTTGGCATCGTTTGGCACAGAATTTTTGTTCACTAGGGAAGTTGTTTAGAATTATTAAAATTCATAAAATTCACATAATGAAGGCTTAAATAGATGTTACCATCCGGATGATAACACCAAAACTCTGATTGTGAGCTCAAAAATTTTGATTTTCCAATAATTTTATTTAAACAAAATTTTATATTGATACTTAAATGTGTTGATTTGTGCCAAACTGTGCCGAAATCAAAACTAAGCCAATATCATTCCAAAATGTGCCATAATGCACGAAAATTGAGTAGAAAATTGTAGTAAAACTGATTATGTCAAACTGATTATGCTAAACTGTGCCAAACTATGCCATAAGTATGTCAAATGTCCAAAATGTTCACATTTTGACACAGTTTGGCACAGTTTTGGCACAGTTCTGGCACAGTTATGGCACAGATTGGCATATTTTTCATTTTCACTGGGGCACTTGCGATATTTTCGTTTTATAAAAATCTGAACCAAAATAGAAAAATATCTCATTATTCAAGTTGGCATTACTTAAAAAACCGATAAAAATAATGTTTGATACATTGTTTGATTATGATTCTTAAAGAAATCTGTGAATATATATTTACAAAATTATTTCTTAAACAAAAATAGAAGGAAATAGCATTAATGCAGCGCGTCCACTTCTGTTATGATGCTTGAATTTCGCCGAGCTCTAATAGTGCACATCTACGTAACGAGAATTTACTGGTGTTGAGCTCTTGTTCGTGGAAGATTCTCTCAATGTGTACAAACCGAACGCACGGAAGTCGAGAAGAGGGGAAAGTTTTCCCTCATTTTTGGCTCGCTCTCTTCGCCTGTAAATGAAGCTAGCGCACCGTCCTTCTATACTAAGTCCGTGATCCATTCAGACATTTTCTAAAAACACAATTTTTTGACATAAAATGCATCAAAACATATTTTCTATATGTTTTCACACGAACTCCAAAAATTACTATTACAAGATTCTTAAGAAGAAAGCAAAAGATAGTTACAAATAAATGATATTATGAATGTGTTATACTAGATAGATCATTCAGTAGAAAACTTGTATATTCAAAAATGGATTGAACGCTGTACTAAAATTCGTGGATTTTCGAATAATTGCATAATTGTTAAGATATTTCTTTGAAATGAATGAGTGCTTACTATCTGAATTTTTAATTATAAAATTTTAATATTTTAATAGTATTGGCACATTATTTCTAAATAATAGTTTGTATGTTCTTGTAAAATTAAATTCATATAAATAGAAGAAATTTTAAAGTTCAATGCAATGAAATATTGAATCGTCTGTTTTTCTGTCCTTCTTGACCTTGAAGTAGTCACCAGGGAGTAGGCATGAGGATCCCTGCTCTTAAGAGGAAACTGAAAAAAAGAATTATAAGTAAAACTTACATAATCATTCAAATCAAAATCCCTGCATTAATACCAAAACTGCAGGTGCACAAAATATTCTCCTTGAATCTGAGCCCAAAAGAACGATTTGTAGACTTGGAATCCTACGGATAGTGAAAACATTCACAAAACATTGCACCGAGTGCCACAATGGGCCAGCAGGGATAGTTAACGTTTTATCACGGTACAGTTAAAGGTAATACTACATATCAATAGAAAAATTTCAAATTCACTTTAATTTTGTCATTTTCACCCATAATTCTTTTTTTAATGATTTAAAAGTGTTGTGTACCCTTAAGGCTACTTCCTTAAGTCCATCCGCATAAGCGATCCCTGATGAAAATATTGTCGTGATTTTGTTATGTATTAAAATTACGTGTTTCTTTATGTAATTTTTATGTATTATTTGTGACGCCAGTTTGTAATGTATTGATTTCAAACGTTTCATCGCGTAATTTTATGACTTCTAAAAAAATTGAAATATTTTATCTTCATGAAACATTTTTACGTGATTTTAGTATGTTATTCGATTACATAAATATTTAGTTCTAAATACTTACTACTAAATACTCTTAAATGACTAATAAATATTATTCTTTTATATTCTTCAATTTAGTGAAAGTATTAAAAATGATTAATTTCTGGAGCATTAGCTTCCATTTTCGTCACTATCATCCGCATAGCAGCACCTATACGGCCACTCATTTTAACAAATTTAACGTATTTAAAAGTATAATTATTAAGAAGTAAATATTTATGTGATTAAATAAAATAATAAAATCACGTAAAAATGTTTCATGAAGCTAAAATATTTCAATTTTTTTTAAATGTCATCAAATTACGTGATAAAACGTTCGAAATCAATACATAAAAACTGACGTTACAAATCACATATTAAAAATTAAATGAAGAATTACGTAACTTTGATAGGTCACAAAATCACATCAACATTTTTACTAGGGATGAGACCTAAGCTTATATGTCTTACCTAGGCTGCGTACATTTTCCTGAGTGCATGCGATAACAAGCTAGATCAACCTCTGCATATTCTTGTAAGCTCGAGCAGCATGACTAATCTTGAGAGTAGAGTTGTTACGCAGAAGTACCTCTGGTTGTGAATATTAGGGTGATAGTGAATCTTAAGTACGCAAATAAGTGCTCCCCCCTCGCCCTTTTAATAAATAAAAGTCCAGAACACAAACATTAATTACCACTACTAAGATCTATGCTTCCCTAGTCCTTCTTCAGAAGGCTAGAGAATCACTTATGGACGTACATCGAGAACTGTTTATAAATTACAAGTTATTGAATTTTAACTATAAACATTAGTAATTTGTGTATCAAAATTTTTTTACAAATTGCACTTCAAGCACGCGTATAGGTCAAAAACCACAAAAATCATGCACTTGTTACATGAACGACACTTTTTTGAAGTCTAATGTATTTTTATCTTCGTATTTCAGAAAGCAGATTTTGCCATATGTGATTTGACAATAACTTCTGAGCGGCAAAGTGCTGTAGATTTTACAGCACCTTTTATGAATTTAGGTAAGATAAGTTAATTTAATAATAAAATATAAAATTGCTACGAACAGATTCAACTCTTTCTTTTTTTAAGTGAATACTTCTACAGGCTTGCCAAGAACACTTATTTACTGGAGAGTGAATCGGCGAGCGGCGAACGTTACGGCGGTGTAACAGACCGATCGTCACGGAATCAGCGGCAGCTCTTTCCCCCCACTACGCTCTCTTTGCCGCATATAGCGTGTTCGCAGCTTGCACAGTCGTACACAGCTCTCTCCCTTCACATAAGCCGAACTTATTTACACGCGCTGCAAGTGGCTGTCAGTTTTTCTTGGCTCTTGCCACTGTATTTGGGCCTCTCGACGGACTAGCGTCGAAATTTTTTCGTATCAATTCGACGATGTAACTTTTTTTAAAGGGTGCAAAATATGTGCATGTAAACATTATTACCTTACGGTGAACATTATAACTATCTGAATCATATTTTGCCATCCTGAATTTACCATTTGATTATGATTACCTCACCTAAGATGTAAAAGCCCTTGAACCTTCTAACATACATTTTTAAATGTCAGAAACAGGTAAAATATGCTCTGCACAACGCGTTTAACAAGATGTATCGTGTCCTTGTTGGAAAGTCAAATATGTATCATGTCAGCGATTTACATCTCACTAAATGAAAAAATTATATAAATTTATAAAAAAAGTCATTAAATTTATTGATCTAGATCACTACTTTACTCTCAATGAAGACTAGTGAATTTGAATTTTCATCGTAGACCAATTCATTTCAGTTTTGCTGCGAAAACTATTCTATCACATCGAACTATTGCATCGAAGGCTATATAGTACTTTTGCAGCTTCGCTGCTTTGAGACATTAGTTTTTTTTCATTGCGTTTTTTATTTTAATTTGTGTCGTGTGGTGTAACGAGTTCCGTGGAACCCGGGAAGCGCGAGCTTGTATCAGACGTCACCTGATGACCCGCGAACACGAGAGAGCGAAACTTAGGCGAGAAGCGAGAAGGGACAGAAGAGGCTTATCGCGCGCGTGAACGAGAGCAAATTCATTTTCCCGACACACGCATGGCATGGGAATTCGCAATCCCAAGGCAAAGGGGATGGTAATCGGATGGTAACCTGGTCATCCTCAGGATCTCACGAAGCGAAAGACATCTTCGACCATTCCCAGTCACTCAAGGCAAAGAAGGTTTCTAGTGGACCCTGCGACTTCCTTGAACTGATCTACAAGAAGATCCAGGTGAGTGCGAGTGCGATTTACGAGTGCATGCGTACGTTTAACGAGTTTTAGTATCGACGGCATTTCGTGCCACCGAAACGTCCTTGATAAGCTAGTCAATACCGCGATTTAATTGCACTTCTTTATTTAAATAAAATCAGTTAAAGAATTCTTTGCGTTAACTTTAGTTTTATTACATGTTCCTTTGAGTTGATCTACTATCGACGCCATAAGCTAATCCAGAACCGCGAGCCTGCCGAGGTAAAATCATCACATGTGTGGAAGCGTAAGTCAGCGGCACTCATGCATTTTATTCACGGTCTTTTTTGCCGTCGGCTGACGTCGTACCCGGCAGCATCGAGGAATATCGCTGGCGTGCATGCGTTAAATACGAAGGCAGCGTCATGAGGAGTTACACGTCTTCTAGTCGACGGGCATAATCTAAGTAATAATATAGTGCATATACGTCACGGGTGTCTAATTACTATGAGAGAGTAAGTAGAAAAGTGCAATGTGGTTCGCGGTTCTGCCTTGCGAGCAATCTTGGTTCAAGCCGGTGGTCCGTGACTTGTTTGTTGCTTTCACTCGTAACAAACTATTACAAAAATTTAGTGGCAAATCAAATTCCGAACAAGTATCTATAGAGACGGATCAATCTTATGTGTTTAAAAAATAAAAGATAATAGGGGTTTAAGCTATTAAATATATTTAACAATAATATTAAAAATATAATACAATGTTTATATCACGTGACGTCATGCTTGGTAAGTCTAGCAGCATCATCAAGTCACTCTGCTTATTAAGCATTATTTTAATGTGTTTTCTCACTCGAATGAGTGCTTTTTCACAGCGGGATGGATCCTCTATCTGGCTCGCACGCTAGCGCTGGAAAACCACGACATTTTCGTGCATTTTTATGAGCCTAGAGGAGTTCTTGCAAGCTGGAGACAACATAACCTCATCTGTTAACCACTATACAATTGCTGCTGGCGAACATCCTCATAGCTGTTTTATCATGAGGACATAGCATCGGTTCTCAACATCGCTAAAGAGGAAAAAAAAACTAGTTTTTTGGAACATCAGCCCCAAATTCAACCGAATGGAGGCCTTCTACAGAGATTTTTAGAGGTTAGATACAAATAGCTCTATCTCTCTCTCTGAAGAGTGCGAGATCAGTCGTCACCGTTGCTGCACGTCTAATTCCAATATTCGCCATCAGGGTGCAACACCATCGACACTGGACAAACGTTGGCACCTCTGACTGATCAGCCATGGTGTTTTTGGCGCTTTATTCAAAAATCTGCTAGAGCGGAAGTTTGGAAAATTTAGAAAATTTAAAAAATTTTTCTTTGTATCAAAAATTTTGATAACTTTTCTGAGCCAAAATTAGTACAATTTCTCACATGGCAAGATGGCGCCGAGACGGAACAAGCCTCCTAACAGGTGTCGCAGTAATTTTGCATGTTGTAAGCATAAACCAGCAACAACAGCAGTGTGCGTTATGTGTGATGAGCCTTATCACCATAGTTGCCTCAAGCAAGAAAATGAAAACTATACATTCGTTGGAAATAATTTCATAGTTTTCCCTGAACATAGCTATCAAAACGTAACCTCGAAAATTCATGAGGAAGTTTTAAGCGAATCTGCCTCACTTTTAATAGCGCACATTTTAAATTTTTTTTTTAAGTGGCATTTGGAACTCGAAAGTTCATCTCCTCATCTACGCAAGCCTTCTACGTTGCCCTGTTTTGTGTCAACCCCACCCAAGATGCATCCCGCCGATCGACACCCACCTGTCCTATTTCTACTAGATCCGCTTTTACGTTGTTTTCCCATCTGCGTCTAGGTCTACCTAGAGGTCACGTTACCATCGGCCTGCCCTTCATGACACGCGCTGCCGTACGGTCGTCTCCCATTCTCGCCCTGCCCATCCCAATCTGCGTGATTTTATTATTTTGTTAATATTTGGTGACGAGTACAGATTGTGTAACTCATCATTGTGTAGTCTCCTCCATTTCCCGGTTTCCTCATCTTTCTTTAGCCCGTATATTTTTTGCAAGACTTTATTTTCAAATACCCTAAAACGGTTGCTTAGTGAGAGCCCACGTTTCGCACCCGTACAAAACCACCGGCAGTATTATTGTCCTGTTTATTCTTATTTTAACGTTTTTAGACAACAGCCTCGACTTAAGTAAATTGCGAATAGAGTTTCTTTTTTCTCACTTTTAACCCTGTATACTCCGCCGCTTTTATGAGGATTTCCATGTTTCTTGCTACCGTTTCCGTACAATCCCCCCAGTATATCCAAATCATCTGCGTAGCCTAGTATCTGCGTTGTTGCGCCCAGCTGGCTAACCTGCATTTTTCTAACGACATACTCTAACGTTAAGTTGAACAGCACCGTAGAGAGCCCCTCCCCTTGTTTCAAACCATCGCGTATCGTGAAGGGTTCTGATACATTACCGCCTACTTCGACCTTTTCCGTGCTTCCGTTGAGACATATTTGAATCAATCTCACGAATTTTGTTGGTACACCGAGAAGTACTAGAATTTGATACAATTTGCTTTGCTTAATAGAATCGTACGCTTTTTTTAAAATCTATAAATAGTTGGTGTATGGTTTCGCAAAATTCCCATTCTTTCTCTAACAATTGTTTTATGGTAAACATTTGAAATCCGCACTGATAATCTCCTATTATATCTTCCTCGAATGGAGTTAGTATAGCTTGTATTACGTTTGACTGAACTTTGTAGCACGTTGCTAAAAGTGAGATAACCCCTATAGTTATTGCAGTCTGTCTTATCCCCCTTTTTAAAAATCGGTATAATATAATCGGATAGATTCCTTCCAATTTTCGGGTATTGTTTCATTTTTCCAGATTGCACATACTAGTTTATTGATTTTAAAAGTAAGCTCGACGCCCCCATATTTGAGTAACTCAGCTGGTATAGAGTCATTTCCCGCTCCTTTGTTGTTTCTTATAGTTTTTTAATCGCGGTTTCTACTTCTTGGTAGCTCGGTTCCTCCATGTGGAGTTCAGCAGCGTGAATTCCGTCCCCTAACTCTTCGTTATTTTCGTGCACGTTTAATAATTTATCGAAATAGTTTTTCCACAACGACAGTAATTCGTTGTCATTTGTTACGAAGTCCCCGCTTTCGTCCTTCATCAATTGCGCTCTACTCCTAAAACCCTTTCTGATGGCGTTAATCCCTCTGTACATTTCATGGGAGTTATTTTCCTTACTGTTAGTTTCTATTCTCTTAATAAGATTCTTTTGATACTCCCGCTTCTTATTTCTGGAGATCGCGCCCGCCTATTTCCTTACGTTAGAATACTCTTGTATGGTCCTATCGCTTCTATTGTGTAAGCTATCTAATTTAGCCTTTTTGCGCCTTTCAAACCAGAGTTCGCACTCTTCGTCAAACCATGGTTTGCTCTCTAGCTTTTTCTTTTTACCCAGTACTTTGTTCGCGGCCTCTTTTACTGTTTTTTTCGATGTCCCTCCATAAGCTATTCGGTTCATCATTCCCCTCCGGCAATGTGTTTGCTTCTTTAAGTGCCTAAAACCTGTTATTAATTCCTATCTGGTATCTAATTCGCTTTGTTCTTGTTTTTTCGCTTACTATTTTGATTCGCTACTAATCTAGCTCTTAATTTGGCTACTACTAGGAAGTGGTCCGAGTCGCTATCTACCCCTCTATAAGCCCTTACGTCGATAACGTTAGTATGACGTCTTTTTTAATGAAAAAATGATCAATTTGGTTCTGTGTGGCCCCGTCCGACGATGTCCACGTTGCTTAGTGTATGTTCTTGTGCTTAAAACACGTAGTTTTGATTATAATATCTTTTGCTGCTGCGAAATTTATGACCCTAATACCGTTATCATGCTGGCTTCGTGCTAGATTTCATTCCCTATAGTAGGCCTAAACATTTCCTCCCTACCTATTTTAGCATTGAAATCGCCTACTAGTATTCTTGTGTCGTAAGACGCGAACTGGTGGATTACCTGCTCTAAAGTCTTGTAATAGAGATCCTTAGCTTCTTCTTTTTTGTCCTCTGTAGGACAGTGTACATTAATAAATACATATCTATACCATTCACCTTCGATGATGTACGAGAGCCTATCATTAAAGGATTCGAAACTTTAACCGAATATATGATGCTTTTGCTTACGAGAAATCCGGTGCCTAGGGATCTCCCGCTCCCGGCCCCATACAGGTACGTGAAGTTACCCGATGCTAGTACTCTGCCATCTGGCCACCGCGATTCCTGTATTGCTACCAAATCTAGATTGTACCTATCAGCTTCCTTTATGAGTACTTTAAACGCGCCTGCTCTGTATAGACTGCGAACATTCCAAGTTATGACCCTTAAGTCCCTTTTGGTTTTATTTGGATTTTTTTGAGCCACGATAGTATGTTAAACCCGCGTGCTTTGGATCCCGTTCCGATCGCAGGTGAGTCCACTGTTCTAGAGGTGATAACCCCCATACCTCTCTAGAACTAAGTATGAGAGCTTTCCGACTTTGATGAGGAGAGTGTTAACTTGTCGTCAGACACACTACGGTTTCATTCTCGCATCCTAACGCCCCCCTGCAAGGCAGCGCGCCTTCGCTGGTAGCGTTACCGCGTAAGACCAGGTGACAAATCATTCTACACATTCCCTTCCGGGGCAGTTGTCAGCGCTCCCGCATCGTCCTCGGCAGCAGGATTTTTGCCCATTTTTGAAATGCGTAATGAAAGAGATAGATTAAGAGATAAGAGATAATGTGAAGTGTTTTTTGTTGTGGTGCTTGCGTAGTGTTTCTAGATGAATGCGTTCGACAGTGTGGGCTCATCACATCCACGCCTGTTCCTATTGGCTGTACGCGGCTGCTTATTCAATTTATTCGCAGCTAACCTCTTTCTCAGGGGCTGTTCCTCTATCCGCAACCTGAGGACGCGCTGTGTTGTGGTGATAGGCACCCACCCATCCGATCTGGCCGACAACGCCCAAGACCCACTTAGAGTAGCGGCATTGTAATAGAATAGCGCAGATTAAGCTAAAAATATCTGAAGATGTGAGAAATGACCTATTGGCTGAAACGAGTGTCAAAACTCAAGACTTACATGAGGCTGAATCCATCGAAGAAAGTGACATTGAACTTTTAAGAAGTGAAAATATGCTGTTGAAAAGGTTAGTGAGCCAACTAACTAAGAAAAAGGACCTTCTTAAAGACAAATTGCAAAACATCAAGAGTAGGACTGACGTTAAGTTACGCACGTACTCAGATACCATTAAGTACTCAAGAGCAACTCAGAAAAAAGTTCTTAAAATATCTGTCAAAAAAAGCAATGACAGCAACATCGATGTCATGAAATCGGTAATTGTATGTCTCCCAGCCGAAAAAAACATTAAAACAAAAAACATATATGTTAACAAAAATGATGAAGTTATTATAAGCTGCCTGAATGATAACAGTGCTAAATTAACGGAGACAGTACTGAAAGAAAAACTAGAGGACGAATGTAACATAACAAAGAATGAATTAAATAATCCGAAGATCAAAATAGTGGGTATCGACAATTATATGAACATGCAAACCAAGGAAATCGAGAAGGACAGTAATAAAAGAAATTTCGGTAACTTTGAAAAGAACGGAGAAGTCCTGCATATGTACAAGCACAACAACAAGTGAATGTGATAAGGACAGTGCTAAGTGCATAAAATGTCACTAAGTAATACGAGATATAAATCAAAGCTAGACACAAAATATTTTACCTATGACTCCAGCCAGTGCAGCATCTTGAAAAAAAAATTGATAGATATATCGACTCCGTCGATTATTCCATCAAACCCAACTTACCAGCAATTGAATCAATCTATCGCAACATGGAATCAGCAAACAGGCTTGAAGTACCTGTAGATGTCAATAATGCTGCGGGTAAGAAAATGCAACAACTTGAAAATAACACTCCACGCAATAAATCCAAAAAAGAACCACAACATAACTCAAAACCGCATACAAGACGTGATCAACAAGTACTATTGAACCAACTAAAGTTGCACTCCACTGCATCAACACCAGTCAACAAAAGCATTAAAAACAAGATTGAAAAAATAAGTAACATGAATACTTTTGATTATTTAGATAAGTTTCAAAATGAACCAATGCAAAAAGGAAGGATATGCAGTAATATTGAATATTTTAATAAAGTTATAAACAATATAAAGGATATTATCCTGCATGTAAATATTCGAACTATAAATGCAAATTTTGATAAACTAAAAATTTTAATAGAGAGTTTAGCTATCAAACCAGCGATTGTAATATGTTCCGAAGTTTTTGAGCAAGTTAATTATAATTTGTACCAACTGAATGGCTCAGATTATGATTATATAATTTACTATAACGACAGTAGTATAAATAGGAATGATGGCGTCATTGCATAAGTGTAGATGATTCTAGAAACCAAAAACTATAGTCTAGTAGATGCACCTTATTTCTCAATTTATCCAAATCTGCCAATCCATTATCGACTGTGTGTGTGTGTGTGTGTGTGTGTGTAAGAGAGACGGAGAGAGAGAGAGAGAGAGAAATATGGCAGAAGGGTAAAAGAAATGTAAACACAAATATGTTTTTAAGTAATTAATATTACCTTTTTACATACAATACAATAAATTATTTTATATCAATTTCCATTGAGTGACTGCATGACTTGCTGATTTAGTTTTGTGCCCTGCACAAGGGAAAATTATATCATATTTTACTATTAGGATTATAATTTTTCCTATATAGCTTCCTCCTAGAGGAAAAGTTATAATAATCAAATTTTTTGTTTCACTCCTTTAACTGACACCCCACCCCTCTACCTGATTGACTCATATAGAGTACATGCATCAAAACTCTTAAATCGTCAAAAGAATATCCGTGCAGATTTTTTAGAAAACATGTAATTATGTTCCACTAGCGGAATGGGAGAAAGCTAAGTGCCAATGACTTGACAGCGGTTTTTTTGTGATACTTGGTGATAAAATCCTAACATTTACTGTACTAAAACATGAATTACCTCTACTTACCCATTATGGCACTCCGTGCAATATTTTGCGAATTTTGCTTCCTTCCTAAGGAAGCTTTGTAATAGAAATTTTTGGAGTTTGTGTAAAAACATGTGGAAAGTGTGTTTTGATGCATTTTTAGTCAAAAAATGGCGTTTTTGACAAATGTCTGTACGTTGCGTGTATGTTCGTTCGTATACGCCTGTATCTTAGTTTCTACTCAGTGGATTTTATCCTACCAAGTCTCATTTCCTTTGTTTTTACTAATACATAGTAAGAAAAAAGTCCGTTTTTACATTTTGTGGACACGTTTTTTTATAGCGATTTTTTAGTTTATGATTTTAGTTTTTTCTAATAAAGTTATTGAAAAAGTTAATAAAAGTAAATTGCTTCATATGTACTTGAAAGAAAATAAAATTACCTACCTTTTGACCGCGGAAAATTTATATTATCGTTCGTTGTTCTTTTATTATACATCACGAACCGCATTTTTTTGAAATTGTTTTAACTCGAAAACTAAATGTTGAATCTTTCTAAAAGGAACATGATTATTGAAAGTTATTAGGACTATACTCCACTTCAATTTTGAGTCATTTTATGAGGCAGATCCTAAAAAAAACATCAAAACCTGAAAATAGTCGTTTTTCTACGTGACACGATAACTGGAGTAAAAAGATAATAATCAATTTAAAATGTTAGATTTAGTCACTAACAAATAGTTAAAGCTATTTGTTAGTGAATTTGAAAAGCCGAATGCCGTATGTGTTTATGCATATCACACAATGTAATCTGCAGATTCGGTCCAGATGAAAGGGATGCTGCAAATAATTATTTGTGCAGGTATGCTTTTTTCAAATCCATGTGTTTGTAAATATGAAATTACGAATGCAGTATGGTTTCATGTACACCACAAGGTGTAATCTGCAGATTTGGTTTTAGTAAAAACTATATTTTAAATATTTTTTATGCAGGTATGCTTTTTTTCAAAGCTATGCGTTTATCGTGTTTTTAAAAGGTTAAGAAAAATGTGTAGAAATCCGAAGATAGCTGTTTTGATTGCGAAAAAACTAGAACTGAATGTAGAACAACAATTATAAAATGATAAAAACTGTTTTGAACTATGAAAAAACTGTTGTCTTCGCTTATTAATAGTTATTGTCGGTTGTATTTATTTTTTTATTCATTATTAAAATAGTAAAATTTTATACCTGAAAAAAAATAAATCCAACTAAAGAAAACTCTAGAACACTAATTAAAACTTAAGATAACAGAAGATTACTGTTGTCTGTATCTCAATTTCGACATATTGTTGATATAATCTGCAGTTCATAACACTTTTCTTTAGTTGTTTTGTTTTCCTTTTTCGCTAGAAATTTAAGATATCGTTATCATTCAATATAAAAGTAAATATCGTATTATGTATTATATTTTAGTACAGAATGTGAAAGTTATGATTGTTATAATCCTAAAATTTATTTCCTGTTATCAAATAATTACAAAGAGTTTAAAACATATTTTAATATTTAAAATTCATTTCTTTTATTGTATAATTTTAAAACTGGTCCTCTGTACCAGCAGCTATAACTACTTTTATAGAATGTTAAATGTATTAAACATATTTATTTATACTCGACGATAATTAATTCTCATGAAACATTTTTAAAATCGTGCTTTTAATTGGTTAGAGTTTATTAATCTGGCAATCTGATTGAAGCATTTCAAAAACGTTTCAGAAGAATTAACTACCATCGAGTGTATATCAATGAAATATCATGATTTTATAATTTTTCACCGTGAATCTCTTTTTCAGGGTTTACCTTAATTTTACCCTATTTTGAATTGCTTGCAACATTTGATAGGGACAGTCATTTTCGACAATTTTTTTTTAATTCAAGATCTTGGGTTTACTGACATTGAATAAAAATGTTTTCCGTGGTTTTTGTTGAGAATAGTCATGCGTTGGCTTTATGTAAGCGGATCCAAAATCGTATCTTTCTTATCTTTTAGTTCTCTTACTCTAATGTCGCATTCTTCCTTGTCTTCGACTTTATTAATTTTGAGACTTGAACAATTAGAGCTTGATGTTGCGAGTGGGGCGATTTTTTCCGATATCAGCCCAGGATTGTCTTGCAGTCGATAGATGAAGCGGTGAGTGCTGTTCAGGATGAGCTGCTGGTTGCATTCAGGTTGTTGATTCCCAGAATTCCGCCCGACATGATTTGTATTTTTTTTTTTTTTTTATAAGCGGTAAAGCTTGGCTATTGCGGTTTCTGTACGAATTCGGGGGTACCCTCAAGGATATCAGTCCAAGACGAGTTAGACGAGTTACCGAGATTCGGTAGACTATTAAGGGCTAGGCAATGCAAGATTGAGACGGATTACAGTTCTTTTTATTTTATCTATATGCACAGTTTTCACTACGCTATCGTTTTGTATAGTTACATTGTTTGTTTGTCGTTTGATTTGTATGATTTCGAACAGGCCTAAATATTCTCGATCGAATTTTCCTTTTTTTGGTTCTTTCAATAAAAATAAAATTACCCTCCCGAAAATGTTTCGTGTTTAATTTCCTATCGTAATACTACTTGGATCTGTACTTAGACTGGACTAGATTCATTGCCGCGGTAGTCTGTAAGGCTGTCAAATTTGCAGTGTGTTCAGTTCGTTTTATTCGTTCAAGTAGTGTAGGTGTAAATTTAGGCTTTTTGAAATTTGCGCCGCTGCGCGCTCTCCGTTGCGACGTTGAGAGCGCGCGCGCATGCGTCGAGTTGCGCGACGCCGGCGCGGCCCCGCTCGCGCTTATTCCTGTTAGGACTGCCTAGCGCTTCGCACGTTTGGCTTCCTTATGCTTTTCGACGTTTTTCTTTGTACAGTGAGCCAATGACTTGTTCTTCTCAGAGCTATCACTGTTCACCTCGTTCTGCGCCGTGTTTGTTGTGTTTAGCGGAAAATTCGTGATCGCGTCGTTCGCGTGTGTATGAGTCTGCCTCGAGGCGATAGTCTTAAGGTTTGTTGGTGAAGGTTTCCACGTGTTGTACGTGACTCCTTCGGGGCGAGCGAACAGCGGCAATACCCCTTGTTGCCCTCGTGCCAAGCGTCTGGCTCCCCGAGACGTCGGAACGCGCTTGGTGCACGGTTGCGGACCTTCTTTTCGCTCCCCAGGCCCGGCTTCCAGACCTCCAGGCTGACAAGAATTTCCAAGAATAATAAGCATAAGAAATGCACAAGCGGGGAAATGGCCTAGGAAGGGGATTAGACCCTATGTACGTGTAATAGCGAGCTCACAAATATGACAATACAGAGTAACTAAGCCTTTTCATTGGACCTCTCCGCTAAAGAAGCCATCGCCTCACCTACACATCTGTTATCACAAAAGAGACTACATGATATAAAAGGGCCTAGCACAGACCGCACGCGCACCTAGTAATTCTAATTCCCAGACGCTACACGTCAGTACGATTTTCGAGGCGGTGTCGCGTAAGTTAGAACTCGTATCAGACTTAGAATCATTTTGATAAAATCAACTTAGAAATTTCGAAGTAACGAACTTAGAAGAAATTACGCTTGATCTCGAAATTAACTATTCACGAATCGTATAAAACCGTCTCTCGAATTAATCGTCTCTCGGACTCTAAAGTTAAATATGATATTGTAATCCAGCGGTTTTCCATTCACAAAACAGCGTATCATAAAGAGTAAAGATTACGCGAAATTGTTTGATTATTTAAATAAATTGAATTATTACGGGATAAATTGTGAGTGAAATCAATCTGAGACCTTTGTTCCGCCATCCCTCTCGTCACACAATTTATTCGTGTCCCAGACGCCTTCGCTAAGGACGAGCAGGTAGCAGAGCATTCAGGAAAGCAGAGGCAAGGACTACAAAAGGTAGGTGTCGACACAATATACATTATAAGCTAGCCAGATACTCTCTCTCTCTCTCCCTCTCTCTCTCTCTCTCTCTCTCTCTCTCTCTCTCTCTCTCCGAAAGTTATACTGTGATCGAGATACTAACGCCCTATTTGCATACTAACATTTTAACAAACCAGAATATTCCGAACCCACATTCGTTCTCTCTTGAGTTTATGAATGCAATTATCACTTTATTAAGACGTCACGATGTAGAGTCACGTCCCAATTATTATATAAAAAAATTACAAGTCGAATATCAAAAAGGAATATAACTCGACCATAATAAGAAATAATTAGAATATAGAGAGATCGATAATAAATTAACATCAACAATAACATTTCTAATAAAAGCAGTTTCCCGTACAGGCATTTTCCGCCGTTCTTTTGATCGCGGGAGTGTCAAAATACCGAGACGTTCAACTTTGTCTCTCGAGGTTTGAATCGATTTCCGTATTTACTCTTAAATATAATAACCATTAAATGATTCATCCGTTGACAGTCATCATACGACTTAGGACGTGAGATTATAAAATAATAGGTGAAACGGTGAGCACTTTAAACGCTGAAAATTGTTGCTTTTGATTTCGTTTTTTGGTTTGCCGAGGAAAAACGTGAAGGAAATTGTGGATGCGGAGAATCTTGTGGTTTAATAATTACGACACAGTTTTCACTATCAGTAGGCCGTGATATTGAACTACTGGTTCTTGACTTCTAATACAATTATTAAACTAATTAATGTTGTGAGTGTGCGAATTTAATTGTAATTTCAATAAGCTGGTTACACGTGGCAAATCGAAAATCAAGTATGCACGGGTTGCTCCGAATAAGGCTGCGGTTCGCGGAAAAAAAGGTCGCGCCCAGCGAGTCAAATGGTTTTGATTGAGACGCGGGGGCGGCGTGGAAGGGGTATTGCATGATTTCGACTGCCCGGATCATTCGGACCCTCAGCAGAGCTAAGCGCGGTGATACTGGCAGTCAAGAGACGGCGCGGCGCGAAATTTAAGCGTTTGGCTGCGACATAGATAAAATTTTATAGTTGATAATAATAAAGAGACACTTTATTGATTGCGAAATCACTATGATTTTCTCACCTAAAATTTTTAGGTAATGTTTGTTTAAAACATCTATTTGATTATCAATTATAGTTTATTTAAAGAAATTCATATTATTTAATATTAATTTATCTTTCCCTACTAAAAAACTCATGTGAGTGCTCTTTACGTAAAGAAAATGATTACATAAAGATTTTTGTCATTTCATATTCACAAACACATAGCTTTAAAAAAAGAGCATATCTGCACAAATAATTATTTACAGTATCCCTCTCATCTGGACCCAATCTGCAGATTACATCTTGTGATATGCATGATTACATACAGCATTCGTCATTTCATCTTTACAAACAACTAACTTAGAAAAAAGAGCATGACTGCACTAATAATTATTTGTAGCACCCCTTTCATCTGGACCCAATCTGCAGAATACATCTTGTGATATTCATGCAGTATTCGTCATTTCATATTCACAAACACATTGCTCTAAAAAACAGCATATCTGCACAAATCATTATTTTCAGCATCCCTTTCATTCGGACCAAATCTTAAGATTACCTCTGATGATGTTTCTAAAGTATACATATATATTTATGTAACACATACGATTTATAGAATATTCAGATTAAAAATACGAATAAACACATTTGCCACATGTTTTTGTGAAGATTATTATTTACACTGACATTTCTAAACCAATCTTACTAGGTTGTATGGCATATGTATACATATACATTATTAGTAATTAATTACTAAAAAAATGACATAAATATATATAATTTTGTATCCGTATGTAAATATAGCTGATTTATGTAAAATATTTCTAGACCTGGTTACCTATTGTAAACCATTTTTTATTTCAAAAGTTGAACAAAGTAATTTTTTAAAATTTTTTTGCAGTAGTACAATGTATTTATGTTTTTCCTACATATCTATCATGAAATAATCGTCATTTTAGAATGATTAACTAGTTCTGGTGAATTTTTACAAAGTTGCTCATTTTATTGTTTTCATATAGTGTAGATGATTGCAGTAGTATAATGTATTCATGTTTTTGCTACATATTGTCATTCCGGAATGATTCACTAGTTTTCTTGCATTTTTACAAAATTCCTCATTTTATTGTTTAAATATAGTATAGATATTATATGCATGTATATTTTTTACAGGAATCAGTATTTTATTTAGTAAACCTGAAAAAGAAGTACCAAAATTGTTTGCGTTTATGTCTCCTCTTTCGACCGAAGTTTGGATGTACATGGCCACTGCCTATTTGATCGTGTCCTTAATGTTATTTTTTCAAGCAAGGTACAAATTATTTTTTAACTTAATTTTTTTAATGCATACTTGAATTTTTTATGGACGTGATATAACATATTGCTTATAACAATCAATGTCTAAAAACAACCTTAATTACTTAAAAAGACAAAAATAAAACAAGATTCACCACATTAACCTTATATTGTATCTATTGAATTTCTAAAGGAGTACTTACAAATTACGTAGTAACAAATTCACTTATAAAGTAGTTCCAACATCAAAGTGTTGCTTGGGTGAGGGTAAAAATTTTGAAAAATAATGCTTTGAAAGGAGAAAATTACGAATTGATTTATAACAAAAGATAAAATTTAAAGTCCCAAAATATTGGAAAGGTATAATTTTGAAAACCTTAATTTGAAAATTCCTAAAAGTATCTTTTTCGCAATATTTTAACCACAAATATCACCTTTTCCAATATTTTAATTCAACATTTTTGTTTTATAAATTTTTTCATTTCAAAATATCAGTTTATAAATATTGAATTTCCAATATTTACCCTTTTTAATTTTTATTTTTCAAGATTTTTACCCCCACCCATATTTTTTTACTATTATAAGTATTCATCTTTGAAACCTTTTATTGGGAACAGAATTTCGAAACTATAGCGTGTAACGTTGCAAGAGATTGCAATGTTACACGCTATAGCTTTTCAATGGGCCATTGAAACGCTGTAGCTTGCTTGGGCTTAATTTGTGCTGCGTTTTACCCAGAATATTTTTCGGCACCATCCACGTGTTTTCCTTGGCTTAGCGACAGTACAGGCTTTCTTTTAACAAAGGGGCGCCAGACGACCGAATCGTCAAGACCACGAGGTCCTTTTCATGCGCCTGCACTCTCGTGCCACCGAATCTACCCGCAGTTCAGTCTTGATATAGTTTAGAGCAGGTAAGGTTTTTGGTCAGTAGAAAAGGTGGAACAAAGGGGACAATTACGCAGAACTCAAGCGATTCATGCTGTGATGGTCTTATTTACACCACGATCTTCTACAAGATCTTATACCAGATCTTACATAAGATCGTTTATAGAATATCATCTTAGATCTTGCAAAACATTTTTAATAAGGCCGTAGCTTGATTTTTAGGTTCTTGCTTTTTGTTAAGCCGATCATAGTATTATTGATTTATCGGGAGTAGGTCGGGGCTTAAAAGTATTCTTGGATTGAATACGAGCTTTTGCGTTCTATGCTTTTATCTTAAAGTCTTGTACAGACTTTATTTTGTCTCTGCCAAAGATCATTTTGAGGTCTGGTAACATATTTTGATATAATATATTAAGTTACGGCCGTTCAGGCAACTTTTTTTACAACCTGTCAAAGATGCGTAACATGCCAACGTAATAGTCTTTCACTACCTTTGTTTTCCTTGAGTGTTCAAATTGCCTTGACGATTAGTTGTGATTGTTCTTCTCCAGTCATGCCGTATTCTCTTTTGATATCTAGGCAGAAGTCTGACCAACGTGTCCATTTGGATCTTAGAGATCAAAGAGATTTTCAGACGCGGATTTTCAACACGCACTACTAAATGACGTACACCGTCGCACGCAAGGTAAACGCGAAGCAGTCGTGGATTATTTAACGTGTTTAGACTCAATGTTTCACAGATTGAGACCCCCTTTAGATGAACAACATAAAGTCGATTTGGCACTGAGAAATATGTTGGCAAGACTGCAGTTATGAATAGATAAAGAAATGATTAATACATTCGAACAATTAGAAGACGTAGCGGGACAAAATAAAAAGGGACTTAGAATAGCGCGACAATATAGGCCACCTCCTAACGCAGAAGTCCAGGCCTAGCATGTAAAGACATACGCGCGCATACGGCAAACAGTAGCAAACTTAGAGTCATTTGAACAGGATGATAGCGGTTAGAACGCAATTTTGAAAATTTAGACATAGAGGAATCCGAGATACTAGCGAGCTATAATTACAATGAATCGCGTAATAAAAATCCCCGAGTTAACAATAATAACCCACGTGCGAGTCCAAACAAACCCGCATATAATCAACCTATGAATAGCGGAGAAAATTTTGACCGAGAACCGTACATGCCAAATATATGTTATAACTATAGTTAACCAGGAGACTTTTCGAGAGAGTGTACAGGGCCAAAAAGGATATTTTTCAAAAGATGCGGTCAAAAAGGAGTAACTTTGCAGTCATGTCCAAACTGCGGCAATCCAAAAGATCCCAGGCGCGTTTTATCAAGTCCCTGGCGCACTTTCGAGAATGTACGAGGATGCATTAGAAACGATAGCAGCGTTGAGTGCAAATGACGCGAATTGGTACGATACGCGAATTAAAGAAACTTCGGAAAATCCTAAGAAATTCAGAAATTAGCACATTGCCAATAATTGACTATATTATAAAAATGAAGAAATGCTGTCGGACGCGATAAAGAAAGACGATTCCGAGTGGAAAGTAGTAGTCACACTGCATGAGAGAAAACGAGTATTATTCGAAGCCCATGACACGCCGCAAAGTGGACATTTAGGTATCGAAAAAACGCATGCCCACATTGCACTAGAGTATTTTTGGCCAGGTATATTTAAAGCCGTCGTTGACTACGTAAACCATTGCAAAAATTGTCAAAAAACTAAGTCAGAACAGTTTGCAGGATATCTAGGACAACATAACAGGATCTAGGACAACGAATAATAGAACAGCCATGGTGTGTCGTTGCGGTTGACATCGTAGGTGAGCTTCTGCGCAACAAGAAAGGAAAAGTTTATCTATTAGTTATACAAGATTCATTTACAAAATGAATTGAATTGCGCGCGTTAAGTCAAGCCAACGGAAAACTAATTGAAAAAGCTTTTCACGACTTTATTATTACAAGCTGGGGATCACCGCGCGTAATACTAACCGACAATGGAAGCGAATTCATAAATAAAATTATAGCAGAATACACTAAAAAATGCGATATTGTACATTCAACTACACCACCATATCACCCACAAGTAAATCCTGTAAAACGCGTAAATCGGGTAATTAAAGGGATGATGTGCGCTTATATAGATTAGAATCACAGGAAATAGGACAAACATATAGAAGATTTTAGATTTGCGTTTAATACAGCTAAACACGCAACAACGTAAGTTACTTCCGCATTTCTAAATTTCGACCGAGAACCACTCGCACCGACTTCTTTGCGACGCGAATTAGAGGGGGGTATAAATATCGAAAAAGGAGACAAAGCAGAGTGGCTAGAAATATTACAGGCCATTCGCAATTGGATAGTCGAGAAGATAAGATAAACGATCTTATGTAAGATATGGTATAAGATCTTCTATAAGATCGTAAACGAGATTTTTTCATTTATTTTGAACCACGAACCTATGTAAGATCTCACATAACATCTTATGCAAGATTGTGTACAAGATCTTACATAAAACTGTTTTGTTGATGATTTACTTGAGATTTTTCATAAGATCTTGTGTAACATCTTGAGTAAATTATCAAAAAAAAGTTTTCCTGTAAGTATTACATGAGATTTTCTGTAACTTCTGATATAAGACCTAATGTAACACCACAAGAAAAACCTTTTTATTCATAATCTACTCAAGATTTTATGCAAGATCTTCTGTAAGGTCTCGAATAAATTTCCAAAAAGAAATTGTTTTTTCAGTGAAACATAAGTTTTTACATAAGAACTTACATAAGATCTTATGTAAGAGCTCGTAAAAGATGCAACATTACATTTAATGTAAGATCTTGTACACGGTCTTGCGTAAGATCTTAAATTAATATTTGATAAGATAATTTTTATTATCATGAACACGAGAGTTCGTATAAGATCTTATGTAAGTTCTTTTATAGGTTCGAGATTAAAAATCGATGATAAGATCTTGTGTACGATCTTGGAAGGTCTTATACGAGATCTGATGTAAGATCGTTCATAAGCTTTTATCTTAGTTCTTGAAAAAAATTTGCAAAAGAGGGTGGCTGCAATTACTGCTAACTATCAAAATAAATTAAAACGGCTAATTCGACAGATGTTAACTAAGCAGAAAAAGAAAGGTGATAGGAAAGGAAAATCAAATCACACTCCAACTTATACAACTACTACGTCGAAAGCAGATAGTAATCCAAAAAATAAACGATCAGAAAAACCCACGCAGAAGAGCAGCACAAAGCAAAATGAGTGTCGGACCTAAGACATACCAGGCTAGACTAAATATGATTGTCCTAATTTTTGGAGAAACGGCAAGGGAAAGCAGTAACAGAGACTTCTACTGAATCCTCAAAGCCACTGAAGGCCTAAATTAAACCATTCCCGGAACCAATGCCGAAAGTTACAGAAGACTGTGGCCGCAAGCAAAGTTGGTGTTATGTCTGACCATCGATGGTGGTTACAAGTACATAAAGGTGGATTTCGTGTAAGAGCACTCTATAGTCCTAGGATTACTCAGACCTATATTGAAACTTGGTACTTACAATTAGCAACGCTTGAGATACAGCTGTTAAGCCTTGAAAAGAGGTTGTCGCCTGTATGGCTGGTGGTAGTACCTCATGGTCACTAGAACAGTCGATCTACCTCTTACAATTGAAGGAAACAAATCGATCTAAGTTTTTGAAAAAGAGTTAATATATTCAGGACAATCAGAGAATATATTGAGGACTTCCATGAAAACTGGGACGAAGACGACACTAAATTTGCGTTTTAAATTAACACTGCCAACTGAGAATCGCTTAAAACTTCGACAGCCATCTTAAATTTCGGTCAACAACCGGTACATACAAAATCAATATTCGCAAAGAAGGAATAGCGAAGAACAAAAGCGATTTAAAAATGGATCAACCGTATGGAGAAACTATAAGAACTGCACAAAAGCGCAGAAATTAATGCACAAGAGGCACGAGTCCGTCAGGCGAAATATTTCAACGCCCGGCATAAATGCATTAAATTATCCGTAGTTGACAAAGTCATGAAGAGAATCATGTCCTATCATCGGCCACTGCAGAAGTATCTTAAAATACTTTAAAAAAGGATGACAAAACTACGTGTGAAGAAACTTAAGAGTCAATGATAGAAGAATCTTCAAACCATGCAAGCAATGTGATCAAAATAAGCAGACAGAAAAAATACGAAAGACTAAATAAAGTGGCTTAGGCAGGGCAATAGGTATAGCAAAATCGAACAAATACGGCGCCAATAACAGTTAAATGAAGTAAAAGTTTTGAAGAATAAACGAATCGTACTAACCATCGAATTATCCCCCTGTCGGACTCAAGCACAAATAGTAGTAAACCAATAGTGTTAAAAACCTCTTATAATCCTTCCTATTTATACTACTTACCTACCACTTCGATTTCTACTTTTATTGAATTTATTTCCTAGCTACAGTGCTTGCCCCTTTTAAACAGGAGTCTAAGCAACTGTGGGTGAAGGAGCCCAGCGAACGCGGGTATTGCTGGAACCCTGGAATCCCTCCTCGGGGGCGGTGGTCCGCCAGCGCAACCAAGGAGCAGCTCTCCACCGAGGAGTGGTGACCCGCGGTGGGTATATTCACCCCCCACGCCCAAGGTGTGACAGAACCGTGCCGAAGGGACTAGTAGACCGCACGGGATACTGTGTGGTCGCCAACGGTGCCCCGGGGATACCTGGCGACCTCCCCGGGGATTTAGCCTTACCACTGCATGCGGGGCTCTGCAGTGGCGGACCTTTATTTTCCTAGCTGCTCGTGGGACTAAAATGGACCGTTACGTAAAAAATCATTCGAGGAAGGGTGGAGAGGGGGAGGAAGCTGAAGACCACCGGGCGGCAACGCCCAATCGGTCTGAGGTGGGAGACCCCTGCGCGGAGTTGGAGGGGAGGCAGTTTCTGGGCAGTAATGCCCTCAATCTGCCGAACTAAGGGCTCAACTATAGTTGCCCCGCTGGGGCCTCATCCGGGGACGCTTCGGTGGTCCCTTCAGAGGTAGCAGCGGGTGGAAACCCCGAGATTTTTTCGGAAAACTCGGGGATTTTTGTGGGAGGGTAGGCCAGCATGAGGGAGGACCTGCAACAAAAATTGTTGCCACTGGCAGGCGCACCACAGTGCACTGCCGGTGATCTCGTCGGGGGGGGGGGGGGCTCCACGCAGAACCCTCCGACTGATGCTGTTTCTGAGGGGCTCCGGACTCTGAGGCTCAGGCCAAAGAGATGGGGGCCATATGGAAGAGAGAAGCCCGAAAGAAGCTGGAGGAGGCGGCAAGGGCTGGGAACCTTCACGGACCCTCCCTTTCGCACCCTCGACACACGGCGGTGGTCTCCGCTGGCGGAGAACGAACCCCAGGTGGAGTCAAGCGCCGCAAGGATGCTGACTCGACCCCGCCAGCGAACCCGGCCAGTAAACGTCCGAATATAGAAACGGACGTCTCGGACGAGCTGACTGCTCAGCCGCTGGCACTCGGCAGTGAGGCGGTCCAGGCCGAGGTCGATAAGATCGAAGCCGGACCGTGGCCCGAGTTCGATGACTCCTTTGTCAGGCTGGGGGCCATAATTGTGGTGGCTAGTAACACCTTCTCGAGAGACTGGCTGGAGTAAATAACCCCCCGGCTAAGACCTTGGAAGGGTGCCAAATTAGCGCTGGTAGAGATGTCGGCGCTCAGAAAGCAGAGAAGGGCTACCCTCCGGATTCCTGGCAAGAGACTGGAGCCGGCGGGCGTCCTGGAACGGCTGGACCACAGGCATCCGGGCCTGCGCAATAACAGGTGGAGGGTGCTAAGCACGGAAAACAGGGAGGGACCCGACTGTGGAACCCTCCTGGTGCTCGGCATACCCGAAGCCTCGGTAAGGCTTATACGTCTAATCGAGCTGGTCCGTCCTAATCACCATGGCTGGGAACGGGACAGCTTTCACACAAATTAACTTGCACCATAGCAAAGGCGCCTCGGCTACCCTGACCAGGCGCATGGCTAGGATGCCTAATACAAGAACCGTGGGTGGTTGCGGATAGAGTCAGGGGATTGGGAGGGGCCGGACGGATCTTCCGTGATCCTGCGTACAGTACCCCCAGGGCATGTATTCTTGTCAAAGGCCTTGACGCATTGCTGCTACCGGCCCGGTGCAGTGGCGATCTTACAGCAATTAAGGTCAGGCTTCCTATGGACGGGGGAGCCGAGAGGGACGTGGTGGTGGCCTCAGGCTACTTTTCATACGAATCCCAGGAGGAGCCTCCGCCCGGGGAGGTACAAGAACTCATCAACGATTGCAGAACGCGGAACATTCCATTGATTCTGGGGTGCGACGCGAATTCGCATCACACAGTCTGGGGCAGCTCGGACAACAACAGCAGGGGAGATGCGCTGCTGCAGTATCTGGCCACAACCAGTCTGTGTATACTAAACAGGGGCAGGGAACCAACCTTCTACAATGCGGTTAGAAGTGAGGTTATCGACATGACCCTGTGTACAACGGGAATAGAAGGGTGGTTAGGCGGCTGGAGTGTCTCGGATGAACCCTCGCTGTCTGACCACAGATATATTCTTTTTGAATGGAAAGAGAGGAGCTCGCAGACAAGGGCCTTTAGAGATCCCAGGAAAACAAACTGGGCGTTCTTCAGGGAAAACCTTAGAAACGAGCTCCACACATTCAAACCTAAATTTGGTCGTTCGAGCGATCTTGACTTTTGGGCAGCATAGCTGGTCAGGATAGTCGAGATCTCGTTCCAAAGAAGCTGTCCTTGGACCATCCCAAGAGACACCAAGAGGACCCTGTGGTGGAACCAGGAACGGACCGTGGCGGGAGCTGGCTCGGGGTATTATTGTCGGAAGGATGGAAGAGGCACCTGGGACTGAATGCCACGGTCTTCCAGACCGAAATATTCGCTATACTAACCTGCTCGCAGAGGATCATGGAACTCGGAAAGAGAGGGAAAACCATTACCATCTGTTCAGACAACTCTTAAAGCTCTTACAGCTCAAAAGACTGCCTCCAAACTAGTCTGGGCCTGTAAGATGGCAGTCAATCAGCTGGCTATGGATAACATGGTCAGATTGCTATGGGTACCAGGGCATACTGGTATCAGAGGCAATGAAATTGCCGACAGACTCGCAGCTCTGGGGGCTAAAAATCCCCCCATAGGACCGGAGCCTTTCGCGGGAGCCGCAAGGAGCCTGCTAGGAGGTGTGGTCCGAGAATGGGTTAGGAAAGAAAGCGCCAGAGACTGGCGAGACGCAGGTGGATGCAGACACGCCAGGGCGCTTGTTGGACAGGAGGTCAACGCCGAATGGACTGTATGTGCCGTTGGCAACTGCAGGAAGGACTCTCGTCTCCTGATACAGATCGTGACAGGACATATTCGTCTTAGATATCATGGTCTGAGAACGGGGAAGGAGAATGAGGGCTTCTGTAGATGGTGTAGAGGGGGGGGACGAAACGCCCATTCACATACTGACAGAGTGCCCAAAATTTGCCTACCTTAGACACCTGTACCTGGGGGATCACTTCCCCACGTGCGAGGACATCGGTGCAACCTGCTCGGGGGCCATACTAGCCTTCTGGAGGAAGGCTGGCCTACCCGCGTAGGGCACTGCTTCATTAGGGGGCGATACAATGGGTTTTTACCTAAGTGTCCGGAACCTCCCTTGGGAGGCCCACCTCACCTTTTAATAATAAGAATAATAATAAGTGGTTATTAAAGTCGCTGATTATGAATCTGGCATTAGTTTTGCAAAATTAATTTGTTTAAACAATTTGTATAAACAATTTATTGCAAAATTATCTTTTTATTCAAAACTACTTTAGTTTTGAATGTTACGGGCATAATTACTATAACCAATCATGTTCAAAGCATAAACAATTTTTTTGGAAATTTACTACTCCAAGGTGGGCAATTTGCAATTATAGAAAATTAAAAAAAAAGTGTTAACCGTAAACCTTTAACCTCAAACTCAAATACCTTAAGCTGAGCAATTTTAAAATTGTATCACTTATTTCAAGTTAAAATTAAAAAGTTCTGCAAACAGCATCAACATCATACTTTATATTTTTTGCCTTGTGCCTTAAACTTGATATATAAGGATATTTGTGTAGATCCTACCACATTTTCGAGTGTTAAATTGACGATAGTATTTCAAATCTTTATTCCGTTATTCTTGAGCTTCTTCGGATAAAATGCCGATTGGAATAAGAAAGTGATTTATAATGTTCTCACCATAGAGGAGAATTTTATGGACAGAAACAGGCATGTAGAACCAATCGTACAAAGATACATATAACTTGGCAGTTTTTTTTTTTGTATCTTCTAGCAGTATTACCATCGTTAGAATTACCCGATCCTTGTCGTGGATAATCTACAATGAGGCCAGTTTCTTGTCTGAATCGGTGTTGAATTCTAAGCTTTTTTTCTTGGCATTGCTTTTTTTTTGTTGATCTGATGTTGCCTGCCACTTACAAAAATCCAAACGGTATGCTATGTGGAGTATGTTTTCTTTAAATCGTATTTTTGCATCTAAAAATAAAAGGCCATACTCAAAATTTTCTTCATTTTCGGTTCTTTCAGCCAATTTATACAAATCGTTCATTTGTGAAGGTTTTGCTCCGTAAATGCAACACGTTGCACAAGAAGGAGAACCTGTTATTGCTCGGCATACTTTTCCATCTATCATTGTTAGTTTTGATGAGTAGTGTATTTTGAATTAATTTACATCTGTATTTACAATTGAAGGGAATAGTGACTTGATCTTAGTTTTCATAGCATTAACATCAGTCACTGTTTTCTCACTGAGTTCCTAGGCATATACAAAATTGATTGGTCGGCAATGCCTAGTCGAACCAGGTTGAGGGTTACGCCAAATTACTGTTGCACCGTCTGAAGTATTGACTTCTAAGATAAGCGTTACTATACACATCATGAAAATACTTTCATCTGAGCTAGTTCCATCGGAGAATATTTACTTAAACTGGCTATGGTCAAATGATCCGTCACATCCCCATTTATTCAACAGTTGTTGTAAATCAACGCTACCATCTTTTTCTGATATGGAGAGACGATAGAAGATATAGGATAACAATTTTCTTTTGCAGAAAAAAGTTGTTTATAAGGTATGAAAATATAAACATTTTTTCCTTTTACCTGTTTGCGAATAGTATCATACTGCCACTTCGACAATTTTGCATCTTCGATCAGAGCTATTGCTTCATCTTCGGTGAAAGAAATTATTTTCTCTGAAATGGAATTATTCATAGAACAATTGGGATCGCTTAAAAGATCTTCAATGTGTTTAATTAAATGCTTTTTCTCAGAATATCGTAAATTTTTATAAAAATCTTTTTTTATTTCTTCCTGAGAAAAGCTACTAGTAATAGACTATTATTTTGTATTTCGTAGATCTCGAACTGCCTTCAAAAATATCAGTGACAGGTCTTCCACGCTTCATGTTGTTATCAAAATTAACAACAAAGTTATGTGCTATCCAAGATACATATTTTTTCCTAAATATGTGTGCTTGAAAAAGTACAGCAGACAGTTTTGACTTGAAAGTGACCATAAAAAAACTCAAGTTTTTTTTAACGATGCTTGATTCCTCATCGCAGAGCTCATATTGTGCTTTAATATAATCAATCAAGCAATTTACACTGCTACTTTTATTGTCTAATTTCAACAGTATATCACACAATATACCGTTTAGAATGTAAAAAGTATTCATTTTTAGGTTTCACTTAGAGGGGATAAATGAAAGATAACTTTGATGCAGTCGTGATGATAACTGCTCGAAAATTAACCTAAAAACTATATAAACAGTAGCCGTGAAAACAGCTGATAAGAAACTGTTTGTAACAATAATCGCCGGAGTACTCATGAAAATGTCTGTTCGAAAAAGACCGTGAAAATTATCTATGCAAACAGTAGCCGTGAAAACAGCTGATGAAAAACTATTTGCAAGGATAATCGCTAGAGAAGTAGTCGTGAGAACGACTGATAATGATCATGAAAATTATCTATGCAAATAGTAGCCGTGAAAACGATGCAACAAATATGTCGTCAATATATACGTAAGTGAAGTCTAAATCCCCGAGAACGCGATTGATATAATGCTGGAACGTTTAGCTTGCATTGCGAAGACCAAATGTCATAAACATGGATTTAAACAAGCCAAAAGTCGATATGATAGCCATCTTCTCGTCATCCTCAGATGCAACTGGAATTTGATTTAACGCTCGAATTTAAGATCGAGAGAGAAAACGTTTTTTCTCATCATGGGCATGAAAAAGACCCGTTTCCATGCATCTAAAGCAAATGGCAAGCTGTTCATTATGAGCGTGCGGGAGGGAATAGCCATTCCCTCTCGCTACTCAAAAATACTCAAAATGAATCAAATTTTTTAAAATGAGTGGCTTACGACATAAAATGCGCAACTTACCATTCACTCTATATGCATGAAAACGGTCTTTACAGGGACTTGTCAAAAAAAGTACAGTGTGTAACAAGGGGGGAGGGCAATTTCTACTTCGGGTAAGATTTCCTGCGACGCCCTCGACTCCAATTCGTGCTCAAATCTCATTCTCGTTAGAAATAGCCCCCCGCCCCCCCGTCCTCTAGTTGCACAATATACTATTTCCGTTTTTACAGAAGATCGTTAGTGCAATCATATAGATGCGGGACAGGATACTTGTCCAGTGCAGTAATCGCATTAAGACCTGTATAATTTTCGCAAGGCCTAAAGAAACCATCCATTTATATATTTATATCACTATGTCCAAAGGGCTCACCCAGCTACAAGACGGTATGCAGATACTTGCTTCTTGCAACGCACGAACCTCAGCCTTTACGGCTTTAAGCTTGCCGAAAGAAGAACCGTGTTGTAAATATGATGATAAATATTAGCTTTACTACTAATGTCAGCTCTACCAAGACCAGTGACGACGAGATATTTATCCGAGTATCAATAAGTTGCCGATCAACCAGGTCAACTGTAAGACAAAGGTGGGATAGAGGGTCAACAGAAATAATAGCGCACGGAACCTGGGCAATATAAAAATTCCATGAAAGTGTTTGGCGAAGTTCAAGATTTAGCGTGCAATAAGATTTCGCCATGCGTATTAATCTTGGTATAATTTGTCGCGAATAACTTAAGACTATCAATCAAGCTTAAAAACTAATACTGTTTACAGCAGGAAGCAGAGAGATGTCTTAATCGTGGAGAAGCTTAGACAAATGACCTTGACAGATGGTCTCCAAAGCTGCAAGTCGCACACGCGAACTGCTACCAGCCAGCGGGCCGGTAGATCACCGACGACACTCGCCAGATTAGGAGCTCCTCTCTCTGCTAATAAACCAAAAATACCATCTAGTTGCTCTTCTTGTCCATCACCCGAGTACCACCCTCCTTTTGTAACACGTGGCATCCCTTGTGGGCTCAGGCACTCAGAAAGGACAAAAAATAGGACTAGCAGAAAGCCGTCCGTCAGAAGAACAATTTTTAATTCGAAAAAGTCCATCTTCGAAGAGGATCAGGACATAACGTCTACACGTTCCCAAGAATTTGACTGAACGAAGCAAACTCTTTTACGCCGACGAAGCAACACAGAATTGTGAAGAGAGAACTCCTGTGCCGTCGAGGCTCCGAATTCTACATCGGAGCTCAGAGAAAAACTTCAACCAGCAACCGCCGACGTACCTTACAAAAAAATCACTACGACTAACAAACCCCATGAACCCCATGTCGAGATCAACCACGTAAGCCTGCCCGGACCATCGAGGACCAGTCATCACGCGCATTCAGCCACCAGCGCGGGCCAGCCGTTGGCGCGCGCGAATTCGCAGCCGCATCCACATCAGCCGCATCGACAGCCGCAACTACCCATCGCAGCCATCCCGAGAGCCGTCACGATGTTCAGCACCAACGCAGTCAGCATTTTGATCAACCTACTGTAAATCTATTCTGTTACATCAGCTTGGCTCGCGTCTTTACGTCACACAAATTTCGGCTCGAATCACTCGGAAATAACAAAACAAGTTCCTTTAAAAACATACAAACGCATCTATTATCTGTCGTATTCCCAATGGCTCCTCCGGGTTTATTTAACATTATGACAGGGACAACGAAGAAATCTAATAGTAAAACGAAACAGCGGATCTCTAAGCGAGCCAGAATGGGATCCAAAGCAAAGGAAATGTGCACGCAAAATATTTAGAATTGAACAAAAGCTATCACCCCGCACGCGTAAAGCATTACGGTCCCGCCGCGAATGCTAGGGTATCTCGGCATCATCCGACGAAGAAGCCGAATCGAACAAACTCACGCACGACGAAACATGGCTCGAGGCTAAAAAAATCGATTATATCCGCTAGATCAAACATCAAAACAATACGAGTTTCCCAAACTGGCAAGCGAAACGAACGGCCATAAAAGCAAACCGCAAATCACTAGCAACTTCTTGTAACTTGTACATGTTCGACAATAACGCAGAAGGTGCGTGCGCGCTACCAGACATCTCCGCGACCCAATATGAACTCGAGAATATAAACGAAAGAATAAGTAATCTAAATTTAAACGCAACAAGTAAAAGCATAAACGCAATTAGTAGAATGAGCATGCCACTGGCCGCGCGCGAAAGATTGAGCATAAACGAAAAGTGTATGGTAGGCGTAAAAAATTATTTCAATATTAGCAAACTCGCTACAAGTGCCAATCCAGTGGAAAATAATCCACTGCCAAACTTAGAATGCGCACAGCACAAGGAAACACGTAGGTGAAAAGACCACTTTCCGACGGCAACCAATATCGAAAATAGAGAGACCATGCAGTTATCAAACGAAGAGTTCGAAATAATAAAATACGTCCGTGAAAATCGCGCAAATCGCATACTGAAGCCAACAGCGAAGTCTTTAAGGCACACAGTCGGGAAAAAAACTCACTCTCCGCCAAGAAACACACATGAGATAATAAACAAGCAAAAGATCATCTTATCAGATTGGCGGCCATTAAATCACGCCAATAGCAGCGTGGGCCAGGAAGTGAGAGTAGCGCGGTTAATCGACATCTCGAGCGACGAAGAAACACACGCACGCGCGCGACGGACTAATAGATCCAGAAGCCGCAACTCGCGACGGGACGGCAAAATCTCGGAAAAATATAAATTAGGCAAATCGAGGAAAAGTAAACAACCTACTCGTAACAACTTCGGAAAAATCCGCCTCAGCTACCAATCTTTAGACAGCGAGTTGGAGTACAAAATTCGGGAGATTTCGAACGAATCACCGAACGGCGGACAGTGAATCGGGCAGAGACTCAAAAAAGAGGAGCCGGAAAAATAAACGCCTCCGAAATCGCGGACGAGACGCATCGCGAGATAGCTACGGCAACCGAAAACACAAACGTCGCGGCAACCCCTGGCCGTTGGACAGCGAATCTTCCGACGAGTCCAGCAATTACAGCGAGCCTAGCAACCCAAGCGAACCTAGCAGCAGCGAATCCGAATCAGAAAGTGATAGCGATTTTGGTAGGAATAGACTCAGATTGAGACACACCTTGCCCTTTCACGAGGCAATTAAAATGATTCCTCAATTCAGCGGCGAACCGGACCAACTAAAAGCATTCTGCGACACGGTCCGCTCAATTCTCGAAAAATTCGGGCACGGTTATGAGGATTACATTCTTATGCAGAGCAAACTAAAAGGCCGAGCAGCCGAAGGCTACGGCGCGTGCGTAACAGCTTATCCGTCAGTAAAAAGATTATTAAAAGATCTAGCTCTACACTACGGAAATATTGGAATCGCAGATGAGATCCAAGCCGAAATGAAAGTTCTCCAGCAAGAATCGAATGAGTCCGTGGGAGATTACAGTAGCCGAATGCAGAAGCTGCACAATCGTTTACTGACTATAATCGAGGCCGCGCCAAATTTATCGAAAAGGGATAGGAAAACAAGAAAAGCTCGCGCGCACGATGACGCGTTAAGCTATTTCACTTTCGGATTACTGCCGCCTATTGATCATCAAGTGCGAAGCGAACGGCCGCATACGCTTAATGAAGCTTTTAGAATCGCGCTAGAATACGAAGGAAAACAAAGTGTACGGCGCGCAAAATACGGTAACTCGGCATTAAACCATACGTTACTCGCGCTATCCGAATCAGCTCAGGTACGAACGGCGACGGCGGAGGACGGAAAGAATGAACACGAATCGCAGCCGGGACAAGCGCAACCCACGCAAGTGCTACAACCAGACAGCAATAGACCGGAATTTTGTTGATATTGCGAAAGAATGGGCCACATATCACTAGTTGCATAACACTGCTGGTACACGCGTCCAAAAAAGTTATATCGAATCCTTACAACCAACGCGCGCGCAATTCGAACAATAATAACCAATATAGCGGCGCAAGCGACAATAATGCCCAAAACTCTGGCCAAAATACCGATCCGCAGAACGCGAACAATTACAACGGTCAGAACCGCGGAAATTACCGTGAAAAAAATTTTAAGAGTAATTATCGCCAAAACTGAGGCGGGAATCAACCCGTTAAAGACAACGACGGCAATAAAAATGAAAATAAGCCCGCCAAGGAACAAGAACCAACGCCAAAAAACTAAACTTGCGTTCGCCGCAATCCCCGAGCGATGAAAGCGACTACTCAGATAGAAGCAAGCCTCAAGTAGAAAACCTTAACAAAATGCCATCAATAAAATTCTTATCAACAAGCAGGCAGTCGCTAATAATAAACATATCATGCATGCAACTCAGAGACGGCTGCGGCAGATTTTATGCCGACTCGGGCGCCGACATATCTTTACTGAAAAGAGGTAAGCTGGCCCCGATCTACCCAATTGACACAAAAAAATCATTGAATTAAAGGGCTTGACCACAGGTACAGCGCACACCTTGGGCGAAGCAACAATTCTTATACAAGACTTGCCCTGTAAAGTGCAAATTGTCCCAAACGAATTTCCGATTCAACATAAAATAACATTAAAATCAAATAAAGTAATCCGCAATCACAGATTCAGATTTCCCCCGATGCTCAGAGAGCACATGGTTTGCGAGTTACAGAAGCTCCGCGAACAAAACATAGTAACAGAGTCAAATTCAAATTATTTTTCTTCATTATGGATAGTTCCAAAAAATCCCGACGCGCAGGGCAATACAAAATTCCGATTAGTGACGGACTATCGCGCGCTAAATGAGGAGACGGAAGGCAGCTGCCATCCACTCCCCTTCACGAGCGACATATTCGAACATCTCGCCGCGCCAAATTACATAACGGTCATAGACTTAAAACATGGCTACCATAAAGTCAAGATGCACCAAGATTCAGCTTATAACCGCAGTTCACGCGTCGGACAAGGAGCAAGGAAAATACGCTTCCGCCGGAAAAAACCGTAGTCGCCTCGAGAAACCAACGTCGCAAATCTTTCCCATGAGAAAGAAACAGCTCCCAAACCAGTGTCAGCGTTATCTGAACCCAAGCTAAATGACGCATGGCCATTGCTGTGTGAGAAATTAAACAGAAATTTCATAGTTAACGTCAGAGAAAAACAATACGGGAGTAGAGACGGAATCCAAGTTAATATCCACGAAGCAAAAACCCAAAAGGCCAGCGATGGTGAGGAGTCGGGTAGAATCGCGCACGTGTCACATGTCAACGGAAATTCCCAACAGCGTGAGCGTAAAACTACACCGTCCGTTGATGCACCCGAAACGAGTCAAACCGAGCCAACACAGCGAGAAAAGCCTAGAGGACCGAGAATCATCTCGGATGTAATCCTACCCCGGTCGAGTCACGTTAACGCGACGCTAGCAGAATTAACTCCGCTGTCTCCGAGCCGCGAAGCCAAAGACATCGTTTCAAACGATAAAAACGCGGCCGGCGATGCAAGCGATTGCGAAGGGCCTTTCGAAGATTTTGATGGCATCCCAAGAAATTACGAACGCGCGCACCAGCCCTCCGACGAAAATTCTTCAGCAAGCTCGGGGAACGTACTAGTACAAAGCTATATCGCACGCACTATTAGTACGATCCGACGACATTCCCAACTCTCCGGGCAATTGCTTATTTTTTTCATTAATTAAATATGTCGGCCACAGAACTAAGTAAACGCTTGCTTTCCTCTCCGGAATTAAACTCGTGTGGCGAACCCGTTGAAACAAGAAAAATCTTAGAATCAAAAACAGAATACGGTTTGGTAGATTGCGCGTATATTTTTGCTCAAGAATTTAAAGTTAACATCTGCATCCACGTGCAACTAAAAGACGAAACAACGGGATTTTTCCACATACTTTCGGATAAAGCCAGAAATTTTATTCACATTAATCTTAACTTAGCCGGTCAATATTTTACTCCTTACCTACGCCTAAACGAACCAGTAGCTATCGGAAATGCGACAAGACAAACCAATCTCGCGATGATTCGTCAACCAGTGATGAAGATAAAAACCGAGGTCTCAAACATTCGATAGACCGACACTCGCACGCAAGAGAGCCCGATCGCACGCTCAGAGCAGTCAGTCTGTGCAAATAATGCTGAGCAAAAAACTCGGAAAGCCATTGCCTTCAAGGAAACAGCGAAGCCAAAGATAGGCTGAAGAATGATTAACGAAAAATTATTGAGCGCGATTTATAGGGCTTATCGTTGTAATTTCACATAATTAAAAGTGAGTGGGTATAAACGCGTTTGAGCGAAACCAAAAAGCGCGCGTAAACGGGACCTAGTAGAAGGTACGCGGATAGCGACGGCGAGAAAAATCCAATCAGTGGTCTCTGCTGTCGCCAGCGCGGGCCACGAGTTCAAACAAGGAGCAACGCTTGCTCTCTCGCTTGCCAATTCTAGTCCGGGACGTGTCCATCAACGTATGCATAAGCATTTGGGTGAATGAGTTCGGCTATTGGACAAAATGCGGCAGTTTTCAGCGGTTTATTTAGTTCTGTTGGTTTTACGACAATTCAGCTTATCTAGAGTTTTGGGCAGAATATGCTATAAATGTGACCATAAGGAGATAAATAAATAATACTATCACAGCATGAATCGCTTGAGTTCTGTGTAATTTTCCCTCTGTTCCGCCTCCTCTATACTAATCAAGAACCTTTCCCGCTCTAAACTATATCACGGCTGAGCTGCAGGAAGATGGCGCAAGAGTGCAGGCGCATGAAAAGGACCTCACGGTCTTGATGATTCAGTCGTTTGGCACCTTTTAGTTAGAAGAAAGACTGCACTGTCGCAAAGCCGAAAAAAACACGTAGACGGTGCCAAGAAACATTCCGGGTAAATCGCAGCACAAAGTAAGCCCAACCAAGCTACAGCCTTTTAAGCGTTATTCTTTTATTCAACATTTTTTTCCAGTTTTAGTTTCAAATCAATGGTTTCGGTTATTTAACTTTTAGGCATGTTGATTTATAAATCATAAACAGACTGTTTATTTAAAAAAATAAAAATAAATAAATAATTACTCGTTTTTTGACATAAATGTATTCTCTGGTAGACACGGAATTCCAGTTACTTAAAAGTTCTGACGTCACCAATCTAAGAATTAAGTAGCTTTTTGACAGTTTTCGTTACAAGATGTAACATTTTTTATCCTAGTTCTTTAACAGTTTTTAGATCGAATATACTTAACCGTTCTTGACAAGTAGCTGCCGAAGATAGTTAGTGAAGTAACACAGATACACGTTCACGTAGTTAATATCAATTTGAGGTTAGAATTGGAAAATTATTACTAAAAGATTATCTGCGTGCATTGTAGTACCAGTGGCTACTAACTATTAGACATACAGTGCAAGCAAAAATAAGTCTAAATAGAGAGCACAGCCGTTCGATTGTTCAGTTGGCTTTCGAAACAGTAAAAATAAATCGCATCAACGAGGAAAGTATCAACACACTTGAAAAAACATTAATAAAAAACTGACAAGCAAGGATTACAAAATTGAAAAATAACAGCTAAAAAAACCAACCGTGAAAGCAATTGAATAGACAAATATTAATGATAGAGGTTTTAAACAAAATATTAATCAAAGAAATTTCAGTGATTTTGATTAGCAGTGCAAAGTTTTACACGTGTATAAAAACGTAAAATCTAAAGCTATGAGTGCAATACTAGAAGTAACACCAGCTATTTATAAACGTATAAAAGAAAACAGAAACAGATTATATATTGGTTATTAAAATTATAGAGTTTTTGACATTATAAATACGAAACCGTGCCTTAGTGGAATTCATTAGGTGTGCCAGAGTGTGCCGAAGTGTGCTAGAGTGTGCGAAAGTGTGTGAAAGTGTGCCAAAGTGGTCAAAATCGGACAAGTGAAACAGTATGGCATACTATGGCACACTTTTTTTATAAATCCCGTTTTGTACAGATATCAAGTAATTCATATAGGCTATTCTAGATTTCTTGATATACAAAGCCCTAAGCCTCTTAAACTCTATTCGACTAGCCATAGCGCCAGTGTTTTTCCACTTACAGTGTGCGGCTTTCTTATCTACATAATATTAATTTGCTTAAATTTCTGTCCAAAACGTCATTTTCAGTTCAATTTATTGAAATCCCTTCAATTCTAATTGAAATTTTTTAACTGTCACATAAGTCCTAATATCTAAGAACATTTCTACCGTTTTATTATATTTTTTGTGCGCCAATATTGATATTTTAATGTAAAGATTAAATTTTGCACGTTCCGGGTGTTTTATGGAATTTTTCTGGACTTCTTGGAATTTTAGTCTTCCTGAAATCCTAATAATATATTTATGATTATAAACGAGGTTTTTTGTGGTTAAACTTTGTATAACTTAAAAGGTAGCATCATATATCGTATATACTACATTGATAATATATTAACCTCAGGATCATCCTGATACCCAGACATCGTCTACTAGAAGTAAGAATTTTTTTTTGTTGGTATATTTGTTGTATACTTAGTGCGTTGTATCATAGACCATGTCTCGCCATCCGGGAGATGATTTTGACATCTGGACATCACCTACTGGAAGTAAAAGTATTCTTTTGGTACATTTGTTGTATACTAAGTGCGTTGTATCATAGACCATGTCTTGTCATTCAGAAGGTGATTTTGATACCTGGACATCGTTGAATGGAAGTGAAAATTTTATTTTTGATTTCGTCTGTGTGTTTTTTTTATTTGACGTAGGCAGAGCAAGCTCTGCACAAGTGGCCCTCCGACACTGGATCCCCACAGGTACTATTGTTAAACAAAACTTCCGTAAGGCTTGTTAACTAGCCTTTTTTTGGCTTCTCCTTTGAAGTTTGACATCTCCTTACATCCCCCATCCACCAAGGTGATTAGGGGTTCAGGATCAAACTCGTTTTCTTCATTCTGTTCTTCAGCTCGTTAAACTGGGCATACATAGCTACCAGCTGCGTGGTCACTCTTCCACCCTGTGCCTCCTGTGCAGAGTACACAGTTGAGTTGGTTCTTATCTTCCTTTGCTTTGTGCTCATCTTTACCACATTTAAAGCAAAGCTTACTTCTGTCTTCAGTTACTGTGTACTTTCTACCGATATGGCCAAAACCTAGACATTTATAACACCTGAGCGGCTCGATTTTGTGGTTAGCTACCCGGATCTTACATCTGATCCATCCTATTATGATCTTCTGTAGCTTAATGATCTTAGCCGCTATTTGAGCTGGTACCTGTATCACTGCAATCTGCGTGTCACCATACGTCTTTCGTAGAGATCTTATCGTAGAGACTTCTATGATGTTCTCCTCGCCAATTTCCTTCTGTAGTGCTTCTAGTACCTCATTTTTTGAGGTAAGCATGTCCAGATCTCTTACTTCAATGGCTTCTTCTTCCGGGAGTGCTTTTATTGTGGCGCCTTCCACTAGTACCGTTTTAACTGCTTCTTGGAAGTCCGAGGTTTTGACTTCTTTTGTGCGTTTGAGCTCTATTCGTCCGTAATTATTTCCGTAATTCGTCCTGTCTTTTGAAAAGGTCCCGGGCTTCCGGCCTTTTCTGTTTCCAGGCTCTTTGAGCCCTTTTTCTAGCATGGAAATTTTCTTTTCTAAGCTCCGCAATGTCGTCTGTCCACCACTATACCGGTCTTCTCTGGTGTCTGGTAGATACCCTGGGCATGGTCGCATCGCAGATCTTAGTAATCAGATAAGTAGTTCTTTCGACTATTGTCTCTGCTTTGTCGCGTCCGCCTAGTTCGTGTGAGATCCCGTTGGATGGAAGGTCCGCACTTTGAATTAACTCCGCGAGTGTCTCTCGGTTCATGCGTTGGGTGTTCTATCTTGCTGCTCGACTATGGTTTCTCCTTGTACTGGTTTGATGGTCTTCCTTGATATTGAATAGAATATACTGGTGGTCGCTAGCTATATATTCTTCCGTGACGTGCTAGTCTCTTATGTTGCGGATCATCATTTCACTTGCGAAGGTTACATTCGGTATGGATTCCCCAAAGCCTGTTCTACGGTAGGTAGTGGTATTACCCTCGCTCGCTATTATCAAGGTCAGCCTGGCTGCCATCTCGAGGATGACTCTGCCTTTCAGTTAGTCGTCGGCATTTCTTATTCCGTGGCTCTCGCGTTAAAGTCGCCCTTAATCACAATTTTCCCGGAGACCTCTCTTATAGCGTTCTCCAATGCCGCTAGTTTCCTTGTAAACTCGGCGGCAGTTAGATTCGGTAACAGATATACACTGAAGAATGTTATGCGATCCATCCTTGCCCTTACGTAGTCTTCTCATGTACTCTTATTCGCCAACCCACGCCCGGGCACCCAAATGACGGCGGTTTTTTCGTCGTTTGATACCTAAAAGGGTGTGTCTAGGTTCTTGTATTGTTCGCTGATCAGTAAGACGTCCACATTCTACTCCCTAACGTTTTGGATTAGCAGATCATGTGCGAGCCTACTTCTGTGCAGGTTTCCTTGGAGTATCCTCGCCATTATTTTTGGGTCTTGCTTGCGTTTAGAGCTGTCCGAAAGACTGCGCACGCTCTGGTGCCTGGAGTGTGCATCGTCCTGTCCTCAGGCCTCTTGGCATCTTTGCAAATAAAACACTTTATCTGTTTGATCGGCACGTTGCATGCCGCCGCTCTATGTGAAACATTTGCATGCAACGGTAGTGTTTCGCGGGCGGAGAGGAATCCTCCGCTGTATCAAGGGAGCGCGATCCAGTTGTTTGAATAATTATTCGCTGCTCGAATTCACACCCCGTTACAATATATATATATATATATATATATATATATATATATATATATATATATATATATATATATATATAGGTAAAGCAGCGGTGTTTGCTAGTGTTAGTGTTTGGAGCGAGCTAAATCCGTCCCTTGGCATAGCATACACCGGAGAGCCCTTTGAATACAGACCAGGGCCCCAGAGAAAAGTACAACCTAAGGACCGTCGAGTGGAATCTCTGGCGTTAGCAAGAGCAGTTGACTATACTTATTTTAAATTGCCACGTGAACGCGTGTAGATAATACAGTCAGCTTCTGCCACGAAGGGTGATTAGAACCATCTAAAGTGCGGAGAATTATAATAATAGTAAGTTTTTAAGATATATCATAGGTACTTTACAATTAATAAATCAATAAGACTAAATTCACTATAAACTACTGTAAAATGACAACATCCTAAGCTTAATATAGCGAAACTTCGTGAACTCTGTAAACTGAACGTCTGTGAAGTGCTCTGGGACAATAAAAACATAACAATCAATATAAATAAAACCCTTGTGTACTAAATTGATAATAATAACTAAAACTCAATCAAAACAAATAAATTTAAATCAGCTTCGCAGTCACGACGTGCAGGTAAGAGTACTTTACTTGTGGACTAACCATCAGCATCCACACACGAGACGAATTAAGCGGACATAACGCGGAGTGCGCCAAACGCAGCCTAGGACAGAATACTGTCCTAGCACGGGACATCCTCAATTCCACAGTCCGCGTGTAACTTTAGTAACAGAACAGGCTCTCTAGCCGAAGGCTAGTTCTCACGAATAAATAATTATTTGTAAGATTCGAGCAGCCCGTCCTACTATTTAGTACGGTCTTTACAAAATGGCATCCCTGGTGGGGAACTGGCCATTGTTACTAGAGCAACAAGTTCTAGAATTTCTTTGAGAATTCTATAGAAGAATTTTTTTAGAAGTTTTTAGAGTATTTCAAAATTTTATTTAGATCTTTAAAGGAGTTTTTAGAAGCATACGAAGATTTTAGACATTTTGGATTAGAAGTAGAAGTTTTGAAGCTTAGATTATCAAACTAAAGTCAAGATTATAGCCATTTTGTATTTGTTGTTAAAAGAAATTACTGAAACTATAAAAGCAAGATGCTAATAAATTATTATTACCTATAAAAATAGATCCGAAAGTAGAGCATTATTATTTCAATTCAGCATTAAGAACATTAAACAGAATAAATAATGGAGATATCACGCCAGAGCAGTTTGTCCATGAAATTAGCCATGCGACAGCTTATCTTTCTTATTTTGGCCAACAGCAAATTTTTCATAGAATATTGGAGTGGGACAATACACATATTTACTATGCACTTAGAAAAAGAGAATTTAAAAATTTACCTCATTTAATAAACTTTCTTATAGAGGCATTTTTATGCCCCTACTCATTTGGATTCAAATAGAGATCAAGATGAACATTTTGATAATTTTCGTTTACGCTTACAGAATATATTACAGAGAGCCGAGTACCAGTTGAGAAATTCGAAGCTATATCTTTCAAACCTTTTTATAGAGCAATTAGATATTCTTGCTAGAATGGTGTTTGTCCGAGAACTTCCGAGTACCTTATACCAAGATGTATATGATTCTGCTCCAGAACGCTTAGACGATGCTTCGAAATTAGCTGATCATTTCTACTACACTAATGGTGCCAGATATAGGCCTATAATTAGTAAACACAGAAGCGTAACTTTAACTAAAATTCCAGAAGATGTTCCCTACTATTATCCTGCACCAAGGTTTGAAATCACCTGTACAAAATCAGAGAATTACGATTGCTACGACAGCCTATCATCAGCAGAAGAAACAGCAGCTAGAAGCATTATTTCAGAGTATGAGTATGATTTGCCAACAAATAACTTTAATAATTCTTCAAGCTATTATTCCTTCAGAAACTGATCCAGATTGTTCTTTTACTAACCACAATTCAGACTTCGATGTGACTCCTAAATTTTCTACATGCTCAGAAAGTTCCGAAAGTTATGTACTGGATTCCGCACATACTACCGAAAGCGACTCTAGCAAGACAGGAAGAGTCAATTACACATTTTACGAAGTAATTAAAGAACAGGAACGTCCAGTAGCACGTCACTATTTGCTAAGAATACCAACCTCTGTCAACAATAGCATTCCACGAATAAATGCAAATAATGTAACAAGATCAGTTACCTATAAATAAGAAATAATGGAGTTAAACTCTAAAATGGATATTCTTCGAATAAGTGGTTTTCATCGCATCTCTGAGCACAAACGTACACCTACAGCACGTGAGACATTGTCCGCATGTTCACACCTCTTGGATTATCACAAAAGTACAGCTGATAGCATTGAAAATGAGTCTTGTATGATGCCTCCTTATTTTCGGTTTACCCCTATTTTAAAGAAAGGTCTTAAAGTATCTTCAAAAATCAAGGAGTTTTTATCAATTTATAGACATAATCGCCAGACACCCAGCAAGTCCCCTAGGCATCTTTTGGTTAGAGAGAGATGAAAGAGAAAAAGAAAAACAGAACAAGCAAACAGTTCCGGAAGACGTTTTTCCTGGCATAAGTAAAGACACTGGCAGAAAATGAATTAGAAATAATTTTGCCACCAGCAGTAAATTTAAAAATTGGAAATAAAAATAGTTCAGCAAAAACTGAGTTTAAATTAAACAAATCTTACGAGATAAATTCAGTAATAAACAAATCAAACGAGAACTCTGAACAAGTTATATGGGACATTCGGGACTTCAGATTTCCATGCATAGCGTATGCAAGGTTGTCCGCGTGTCCGGATATCTCAAATAAATATAAAATTACTTTCGATCCTTCGGAAGTTAAATATTGTCAGAAAATATTCAGTATACAATTTACTCTAGAATTAAAAAAAGGTTATAAAGTTTTTCCAAAATTTAAAAAATTTGTATCAGTTTTTACACACAACCGACAAATGCAAAATGTATCATCAAGCAAATTAACTAGTCCTCGGTTAAATACAAACAAAATTATTCAAAATAAAAAAATCTCGCTTTTAAATAACTTTTCAAATAGTAAATTAACATTTTCGAATTTCTATAAAAAGAGGATAAATACATTAAACTTTTTGAACACTGATAATAGCAAAAACCAAATAACACTTGTCTTACAAACTTGAATTTTATCACTATTGCATATATATATATATATTAACCGAGCGACGTTAGGAGTGAGGTGAATCGTGCTAGTTTTTTTTAATATCAGTACTTTCGAGCTTGTGTTGTTAACGAGTTTTCTCTTTAATTTCAGATTTGTTTCTTTTCTTGGGTGCAACACTTACAGTCGGATATTCACGGCGCCTTGTGGTTAGATATGCAACAACCTTATTTGCATTATTATTTTCATCTCCATCAGAGTTATTTGTCTTTAACCCTATTTCTCAATAAAGTTGCTTATATATCCGCGAGACAAAAAAAGTCTTTGATACCGGATCAAAATTATCGATCCGCTTGTCCAAATAGATACCTAAATCCTTATTAACAAATTTTCTCAACGATAGCAAATTTTCTGACAATGAATTAGCATAAATCACATTGTTCAACCTTAAGAAATCATCATTTTTGGTGTAACCAGAAAGGTTACCTACTCCCTCCGATTTTATAATCGCTAAATCATTGTCGTTTGCGCACCTAAAGTCAAGCTTTTTGGTATTATCAAACTTTCTAAAAATTAATTCTGAGTTAGTCATGTGCTATGTAGCACCAGAGTGTCAGAAATCTAATCAGTTGTTTTTAATCGTTTTCTTTTGCGTTGGAAAACGTTTTGTCTACATACAGACCTATGCACTCGCCAGATTCGGAGGTTTTGGTAGCATTTCAGTTGCACCAAAGTTCATTCAGTTCATTGATTGTATTTAATACTGTGTAACTCTTTTCTTACACTTCTAGTAGTAACATTTAACTCGTTTTCTTCTATGCGTTTAATTTTATCCAGCATTTCAATAGGATCCTGGATATCCGATACCTTTTCGTAATAAGATATATCAATTCTATTTATAATAATGTCTCAAACTCGAACTTTATCTTTTTCCAGCTTTGTTTGGTCAAGCACACTTGTTAGATGAACTGTCGAATCAATCACGAACAACAAGTCAGCAAGAGTCAGTTCTGAATTGAAAAAATTTAAGAATGTGTTAATATTCAAATTTTGCGTTCATTTGTATTCTCTACGAAAAGTACTATTGCTATTTGGTACTTTAATCTGAATTTTGTCTTTTATGTTACTAATGTTTTTATTTAAATCAATTTTATTAACTTCATATTGAACTAATTTTGCTATACTCTTTACTTACATGAGCGTTTGTATTTGTTTTATTAGTAACGTTCTGACTCGACGGTCGGTTGTTATTCCGCTAGTGGAAGATAATTACATGTTTTCTAATGAATCTGTACGGATGTATGGTATTCTATTGACGATTTGAGAGTTCAGATGCATGTACTCTATATGAGACAATCAGGTAGAGGGGTGGGGTGTCAGTTAAAGGGGGGGCTTGCTTTGCTTGGGCAACATCTTATATGCATCAGCTAAAGAACACTTAATAAAACTTTGTTTAAAAGTAATGTAAAAAGTGATATAGCAGTAAAACTTAACTAAGTTTCATGTTTTAATCAGCAAATTTTTACATTTTCTTAAAACAAACGCGCTGTAATATCTACCGCTTGGTGGTGAGGAAACGATATCATCTAAATTTTATTTACATAAACTAATAAAAATATATTTTATTATTAAAATATTAATTTAGAGATACATATCTGTGGTTGACAGGCAAAATGACTGCGTGCATCGCCGCAAAAGTATCGAGTTCTATCGTTATGTCGGAAACTTTTGACTTATTTAGACTGCGGTTCTTGCCCGCAAAATACGGCAAGACTGATTGCAAGGCAATCGGCCCACCATCTTACTTATCATCTTTAATCACCATCATGTGTAAAAAGTTTCGCAGTGTAGTAATCAAGTTAGAACAGTTGAAAAAAAAATTGTAAAAATTAAATTAATAATATTTCAAAATCTAATAGAGCTAATGGGCAGCCTAGAGAAAGGGATCAAGACACCATAAAAATCTGCCTAAATTCAATTTCTAATATGGTTCATGCCTTTTTCTTGAGTTATCGTGGTGTATCGGTTTTCAGTAATTTTTCTCTTACGAAATAATTAGTGAAATAACTTGATAATTAGTCACTAAGTAATTCTTATCATTCTTAATCACTATGATTTTTTTCAAACATTTTCATAGAGTATTTATAGAGTTACAAGGTTTTAAAAAAAAAAATTGAAAAAAACTAAATCTCAAATATCTCAAAATCTAATGGAGCTAAGAAGCAGCCCAAATAAAGGGATCAAGGAACCAAGGAAATCTATTTAAATCTAAATTTTTAATATGATTCATGTCTTTTTTCTTGAGTTATTGTTGGGAAGAGATTTTCAGTAAAAAGGATTTTTCTCGGAAAATAATTGATGAAATAACTTGATATTTGTACACGAAGTTGTTTTCATTATCAACGGGCGCGATAGCGTCGCTTTGGCAAGAAAAAGTACCAAGTACGATTTGTCGACGGCGCGACCCTATGTACTTTGAAATTAGGTGTTCCACCTTAAAAAAAATCTCGATTGCATTTAAATCATTATTATTGCGCGTATGCACAATCTGTTGGTATCTACTTAAATATATTATCCTAATTTTTCATATATAAAAGGTTCACTCAAGAATATTAAGTTAACTTAATATTGCAAGTTGAAAATTTGCTCGGTATATTTCATTTCGTTCAGAGTTTCCATCCTCTCCCGATATTTTTCGTCTCCTCCGGTCACGTGACTTCCGGTGAGTATATTTGGTATTATACACCAGTGGTTACAGTAGTTAATCGACTTTACCGACATTCGTCTGCTACTCGGCGACACGCGATTATAATATGCATGTAATGCTATACGTATATATGCATATATTGCTATACGATTATATGCGCGATGCGATCAATGTCTGAACCAATAGTAGCTTGTTGTCTATCGAATAGATCAAGATTTAATGAAGTGCAATAGGAAGAAGAATATGCTTTGTAAAAGATTGAAATCTCTCAAAAAAAATAAATATTATATCTCAAATAAAATAAAATTAAAGTTAAAATTATGTTTTCCCAAAAAACATTTACTTGACATTTTTATATTTAAAGATTTCACTACATTTATTAGCCTTTTTCTTGCCAAGATTTTCACTTTTGAAAAAAGTTTTTTTTGAGAGTTCTTACTTACCATGCTTTTTTGAGAAGTTCTATAGAGTAGTTATCAAGTTATAACGGGTTTAAAAAATTGTACTTTTTGTCGTATAACAAAAGAACGACGACCGATAATCTGAATTCTTCGCAATAAAAAGATAGGTAATTTTATTCTCTTTCAGGTACATATTCAGTAATTTACTTTTATTAACTTTTTTAATAACTTAATTAGAAAAAATTGGAATCTCAAAACTAAAAAACGCTTCTACAAAATGAAAAACAGACTTTTCTCCTATTATGCTATAGTAAAAACAAAAAGAATGAGCCTTGGTGGGTTAAAATCCACAAAGTAGAAGCTGAGATAAAGCGCGACGTCCACGCACACTCCCACACACGCACGGAAATTTTCGAAAAAACACTATATTTCAACTAAAAATACATCAAAACACATTTTTAACATGTTTTTAGACAAACTCAAAAAATCACTATTACAATGCTCCCTCTAAGAGAAAGCAAAATACGAAAAGCAACGAAATAAGTAATTGCCATCTCCAAAGATTTTTTTTTTCTATTTCACATTCTGACATTTTATTGGATATTCTGTCTATCTACTATGTCAAAATGTTATAGATTGAAAATACTTAACTTTCAATGTTGGGTATGGTTCTCTTTATCTCTCTTTTCCTCTTTCTCTCTCTCTCTCTCTCTCTCTCTCTCTCTCTCTCTCTCTCTCTCTGTCTTCTCCTCTCTTTCAAATGATTGCAGCCTGGATTTAGTATCTCGCACAATAATTTATACATAAAAACTTGCGATTTAATTTTGAATTTAGTTTTATAGGAATAACCAAACTATTTGTGCATAAAGTATTAAGAAATCGCGAGTAAAACTTCGAATTTAACTCAAACTTAACCGAATTTTTGACGCGACGTGAATACAAAGCTGCCAAGAATTTGTTGTTATATGTTGTTGATACGGTTTGCTATGCATTATGTTATAGCTAACCACTGCGAGTATAAACATAATAGATTTGCGAATATCAAATACAATTAAAATTAGAACTGCGGTAGAAATATTTTTAACTTATAAATTACTAGCTATTTTAAAATTGGGGGTTAGCGATCAAGCGAGTTTAATTAAAAAATTAATCATTTTAGAATGAACAATCAAAATCGTAATGAGAAGATTTAGAAATTATAAAATTATACAATTAAAAACGAAAATTGAAATTAGAGGGTTGGCGAGAGAAGCAAGCAGATTGGTACCCCCCGTAGTATATAAATAAACTATAAATTGTACAAATATCTGCTAAGTAATCGCTAAAATAATATTATTTTAGCGATTACTTAGCCGATATTTGTATAATTTATATTTTAAATAAAAAATTCAATTTTTTGTTTATATTTTACCCAAATTGTTTACAATTATGAATTAAACTATTAAATATATTCAGGTATAATGTAATAAACATAAAACCATGTTTATATGCGCCATATTATCAGGTATGACATTTCTTCGAAGGCCAAAATTCAGAATTTCCATTTTTCAGCTATCGCAGACTTACAAAAAAATATTATTAATAAATGTTTTCTGAAAATAATCAACAAAAATTGTTTAAACAGTTTAAAAATTAACAAATTTTGTGTTAATATACAGACAACTTTTTCAAATAATATTTTTTTGTAAAACCTCACACTTATCTGGAAACTATATGTGTTTAAAGCATATCTATTAGTATAAAAGTGCCCTTCGAAGCCCAAATCTTAAGTAAGTCTGCGGTAGCTGAAAAATGGAAATACTGAATTTTGGCATTAGGAGAAATGTAATATAAGGCACATATAAACATGGTTTTATGTTTCTTACATTATACCTAAATATATTTGATAGTTTATTCATTTTTTAAACAATTTAGGAAAAATATAAACAAAAAATAATATTTTTCATTTTTTGACAATTTAAGGTGTATCCGTCCCCTTAATTTAAACAATACAATTTTGAAAAATTATATTTTTAAAAGTCATAGAAATACTTATCTCTTGAGAAAATAAACATTCTGTTTATTAGTAAACAACTAAAATTTTCTTTTTATGTAATAAAACGTCATACAAATACCATAAGTACAATGAAACGGGCATGGCAAGTTACGTAGTAATTATCTTAAGAGTAGTTTCTCGCTTTATTACGAATAAATATAATAAACTTGACTTTGTTTGATTGATCTCAGTTCTTTTCTATCTGTGATTCCGAATATATCAAACTCGCCTAACCTTTTACTTTTTTAAAAGTTAATTTTTTTAAGGGATCTTTTTTAGTACATTTCCTATTCGACGTAGTAAAAATAAAAAACGAACATCTTTAGCATCTTTCGACCATAGCTTTTTTGTAACATTTTTATCACCAACATGAAATCACTGTTTGTTCTGATATAAACTACCCTCGAATTATTTCTACACCTAGACACTAAAAACCACGTTGCGAACTTCCCAGACCTCGTCATCAGACACCCTGTACACCTGGACACTTTTCTTGAATGATTTTTACAGCTAGATATAAAAAACCATGGAGCGCTCCACCTCGACGGCGCACAATGGGATATTTCGACTTTTCCTGTTTCAAAATCAAATAAGTCCGAATCCAGTCGGTCGATCAACATGAAATTTTTGGAAGATGATGTTAGAACTATCAGATATCACAGAAAAATGACCAGAAATGTTGATGTTGTATGTATGGTCCAGGATAACTCGTTAAAGTTGACGGTTTTCGCAAAAAAATCACAAAAGTCACTGTAGATCAATGAAATTTTTTATTGAATGTTTGTAAACGATATTTTTATGTATTTTTTCCCGCTGAATTCAAATCTGCCCCTTAAAATTTTGTAGGATTTTTTTTTTCATCCAGAAAATCGGGAAAAACGTGTAGAATCGCCAAAATTTTGTCTTTTATGACTCCGTAGGATTTGTTCTCATTCTATACAGTTATAAAACTCTGTCATTTTATGTTTTTTACAATGCTGATGGTAAATATATGTTTGATTATATAAACTGTATAATAAATACATCATACGACCCACATTTACGCATGAGCGCGCGTGTTTTAGCGCAAAAAAGGAAACAACTCTTTATTTGCAGGGTTTTGGGATTGTATACATCGCGATTCTGATGTTCGTGTATATATATATGCGTGTGTGTGTGCGTGCGCGCGCGCTCACACACATCCGTATGTAGTATTATGTACCTAAATGTTGTGTGTATATATTTATATCTATGCATATATAATAGATATAGGGGAAGTGTGCCCAGTACGGATACCCTTAGCTATTTTGGGCATAACTTTTAAACAACGCGATGAATATTCGAATTCGAAATTTCTACGTCTTCTCTAGTCCAATTTCTACAAGGAAATCTACGAAATCTCGAAAACATGCTCCCAGTATGTATAATTTTAACAATTTTGGCTGTACCTATTTACTTACCCTCCACAAAAATGAAAAATTTTCAAGTGAATTTGTTACTTACATAGCCCTCTATGATTAGGAATTGTCCCGATTCGATGTCCCGTGAATAGTTAATTCGTGACATCAATATTAAAAAGTGCAATTTTCAATCCTCGTAAAATAACTTTTCACACTTTTGAAATGCATATTTACTTATTTTCCTTATAACTTTTTCTGTGATTAATTTAAAATAACGGTACCGAAGTATGTTTATTAGACCACAAATACGTACGAAAAACCCGACCTAAAGTAGCTCTATCTATTATTGGAAGCTGGAAACATCAAATTATCCATACTAGGCATTATGTATACTGGGCACACCCCCCCTGGCGGGAAAAATCACGTGATTTATCACACGATCAATCACGTGATCAGTCACTTGATTTCTCACATGACTTATCACATGATTTCTCACGTGACAATTTGCGTGATTTCTCACGTTAAAAATCACGCCAGAAATTACTCATAAAATAGAATTTGTTTTAATTAAAAGAAAATTATTTTGTTTTTACTAAACAATTATGAAAAATAGATTTGTTGATAATACAAAAAATTGACCGCAAAGAAAATTAAAAAAAAAAACGCCCTAACCGAGGATTGAACCCCGGTCCTTAACTTGACAATCTATTATCTTACTGCCTGAGCTATTTTTATTTGTTCTAATGATAACTCGAAGATCATGATCATGTATGAATCTCAGTAATCTATCGTTTACGTGTATAGACTATCTGCTGCTAATTAATAAAATAAGGAAAATAATTTCATTAATAAAATGAAAAAATCTAATTTTACAATTAAATATAAGTTTATTTTGCGTTTTCATCTTTATAAATTAGAATAATTCTTCTATGCTAAATAATATAATGGTAATATAAAATTTAGATTATAAATATCAATCTTAACTTCGAAAATATTTTTAGGTAAAAACAGTATAGAATTTCAATACTTACAACAGCACAAATAGCTCAGGCAGTAAGATAACGGATTGGGAAGTTGAGGACCGGGGTTCGATCCTCGGTTAGGGCAACGTTTTTTTTTAATTTTTTTGCGGTCAATTTATTTGGATTATTAACAAATCTATTTTACGTAATTGTTTAGTAAAAATAAAATAATTTCTTTTAACTAAAAGAAATAATTCAATTTTATTTCGTGACTTCTCACGTGAGATATCACGCCAAATAATCACGTGAGAAATCACGTGATAAATCATGTGAGAAATCAAGTGATAAATCATGTGAGAAATCAAGTGACTGATCACATGACTGATCGTGTGATAAATCACGTGATTTTTCTCGCCAGGGCCCTAATATATTTAAAAAATATGCACTTACGTAAATATTCATAGTTAATTTCGTCTTCGAATTAGTAATAAAATAGATAAAATATGAGTTTACGGTAAGAGATTAAGTAATTGTATTCGTAGAAATGTTACGAATAGTTTAATTACAAATATAATACAATAAATTGAATTATTATGCTATTATATATACTAAATATTTTGTGATTCAAATTCATCATTTGTGATCATTTCAGTCTCGTCCTTTTCAGAATCACTGCATTTGTCGTCAATTTCTACTTAATCAAATGTTGACTCAAGAAGACTAAACAATGATATCAATTTTAAAATAAACGAGACAAGTAACACATTTTTATTTCCAATACTCACTTTTTCTTTATGTAATTCTTAACTTCAGCTGAAATTTTATGTTTGCGCAAAACATGTATTCCCCTTTTATTCCGATGAGGGATATTAAAGGATCACTCATTTCAATCGCTCTGTTGTATAAATCTGTAATACGATTTATTCGAGAATTTTGACGACAATGATCTTGTGTGTTTGACCTATAGTACTTGTGCCATGATTCTAGCCCATCTTCTGCAAAGAATGCCATAGGAAGAGGGAAATTTCTAGCGATCTGACACCCGTGTACCAAAAGTTTGTGTGTAATTGGGTTCATTTTTGCCCACAGGTATAGCGTATAATATAATTTATACGTATCCAAAGAAAATGTTTCCATTTTCTCTAAATTTTGTCGTTTTTTATATTTAAATGCTGCGAGAACTATTGCTATGTTTGTAACCAACTGTTTGTCAAGTTCTAGTGCTTCCGCAAAAGTAGATGGTTCTCTGAAACATATGCGAGCTAGATTGCCTGTATTGGTTGTCCCTGTACCTTGGAGAAGTTGATCCGCTCTAATATGAAATTTTACATACAATTTTTCTTTGACAACATTTTCCCTGTCTTTGTATTTATCTAAAAAATTAAAATATTTTGTAGTAAATAACCTACTTAAATTAACAATTATTTATCTTACAAATTTATATTGCATTCTGTAATCAAATCAAGTACATGCTTGAGTTCGATTCTCTTTAGTATAATTATTATTTTGTTTTAACATTTATTTATTAAAATTACTTAAAGTAATTAATTTGTAATTAATAATTTCTATAATATTTTTTTATTTTAAAAGATACCATTCATTCTTACATATAATTATAAAAGCGTAAATAAAATCTAACATAGCTAACAAAATAAAATATTGTTATCAAAATACAGATTTAAAAAGTGCATAAAGACCATATTAAAACTGTAAAGTAGAAAATTTAGAACATTTAACGTCAAAATAATTAACTATAATAATTACTTGAAATTGTAAAATAATTTCTTTTTTCTTGAACAAATGAATAAGTAATCATATATTGTTAAAAATAAGTAATAGTTCGCACCTTTATCTTTGTCAGCTCTCTCCCAGTGCTTGAAAGGTTTGCGGTTACTTATATTCATTGAGTGTTCAAAGGCTTTAATCTCACAATGTAGAATACCTAATCCATAATTTAATGAATTTTCCTTTGGTGTAAATTTATTTTTTAAGTCATCAAATGCAGTCGTTGTGAGATTTCAACATGGGCATCTTAACGAAGACGGATTGTCAGTAATCGTATTTAAACATTTGCCGTCGAATAAAGTAGGGAGAACTTCATATTGAAGACGTACTGATTTTCCTTTTGCCAAGGTAAAGGTATACGAAGAAAGAAACTTTATTTCTTTAAGTAGTCGTGCGTACTCTTTTTTTGTATTTTCAGGGATTTCTTTCTCATAACAAAGTCTCACAGGTCTAAAAAATCTTATACTCATGGGATTTGGGTTTATCCAATTGCACTTACTATTTGTTGAGTGAAAAAGTTGAATCACTCCAATACAAGTAACAAACAGTGATACTTGAGCGTTTTTATTTTCATACTCTACATTTTCGAACTTTTGCTGAGGATTTTTATGATACGAAGAACTATCAAATCCTATTGATATACGCATCTGCAAGTTACGATATGTTTCATCACGCCAGTCGTGTATTATTGCTTTGCACAACCGCTCACCAGTAATATTGAGTAGCTCTTGTAAACTAACGCAGACCTCGATATCATTTATTATTTTATATTTACGTGGATAACAGTTTTTCTTTTCTTTCCTGACAATGGTATAACACGGATAAATATCGCAGCCTAATGCTTTTGTATCAGCAATTATTGCTTCATATTGCCGTCTTGTGTACTCGATTGTAATTAAGAAAGCTAAGGCCGAACTGGGCGTATGCCTTTCTTTGGGATCATTTATTTCGTTTTGTTCATCCTGTCTGTTGTTACTTTTCAAGTTGATCATATTTTTTGCGATAGATATTACTGTCTCATTACAGTTGGGATCACTGAGCAGATTATGAGCTCGTCTACGCAAAGTTGATTCTGAGTCGTCGGCTCGTCTCCAGTGCGAGCGGCGAGTGCGAATTCGTCCTCTCGCGACACGCGTTACATTGTATTAACATCTTGAGTGAATATAGACATCTTACTTTTAAACACGAACGCATGTCTGTTTCTTCCGTAAACCTATTGCGTCCTTCCGACGAACCCGGTAGAGTAAAGACGGTTACATCGCAGCGCGGATGCAGAGCGCGCGCCTGGCCGGAGACTCTATACGCGAAGAAAGCGCGGCGAGCTTCGCACGCCGCGCAGTTGTACACCGAGGCAACCCGGCTGCATAGTACGGAGTCGGCATTACACCGACGGCGAACGTCCACCGCCGATTTCAGAATCATCGAGGGATAACCGTGCGGAGATAAAAGAGTGAGTAATTCCCCTCATTGACGCGACAGCATCTTCGCGGCTATCGCGCTAAAGCCCAGTTGCCCCGTGACAATGTATATACATGGATGAAAATTAATTATTAATTTGATTAGAATATATTTGCTCTCTGCGTTTGATAGGATAAAGACTGTCGTTATTATTGTGTGACGAGACGAGAGTCTTGCACATGTAAATACGTGTGAAGGCGGCCGCAATAGACGCGGCATGCGCAGCGAGCGCGCGCGTGCAACGAACAAAAGGCGAATCCGCACGACGGGGATAGAGCGCGCGAGTTAAGTGTACGTATTGCAGAGCGTACGTAGATTCGTAGGTAAGTAATTAAATAAATTGAATATGGATTTGTTCAGATTTATTAATCCGTCTTCACAGCTTGGAAACCCGACAGAGACTGACTCGTTACCGGTGCAAGAGCCTTTTTAAAAGGTTTGTAACTTTG